>VZSE01003284.1:751249-789111 GCA_013398275.1 Promerops cafer | reverse complement strand
GAGGGGCCTGACCCGCGCCCTGTCCGCGCCCTGTCCCGCGGCCCCAGCGCCCCTCGCCACCGGCGCTTGGCCCGGCCCCACGCCCGGCTCACCCGCGCCGCGACAGCGGCCACAGCAAGGGGGAAGGAACCGCTCGCCGCGCAGCTGCTTCCTCCCCGCCGCCGCGGGCAGCTCCCACCGACCATGTCGCGGCCGCTCCCGCTGAACCCCCCGTTCCTGCCGCCCACCTACGGCGTGCTGAAGTCCCTGCTGGAAAACCCGCTCAAGCTGCCGCTCGCTCACGATGACGGTGAGGCTTCCCTGGGACCCCTCGCAGCGCGCCCCGGTCCCGCCGTCACTCGGGGCTGCGGCATGGCTTTCCCTTCTTCCCTTCCCTTCCCTCCGCGCGCGCCCCCCCACCCCCGCCCCGGGTGCTCACCCGGCGATGGAGCCCCGGGATGACTCGCTCGGGGCGCTCTGCGGGAGTGGCGGCCGCCCCGGCCCGATCTAACGGGACGCGCTGCGTGCTCCCATCGCCGGTCCCGGTGGATGGACTCCAAGGGCGCTCGGTGCCTCGGGTAAAGGGGGCCGGGATCCCCATCCCAGGCTCCACAAGAAACCGCTCCCGGCCCCGCGTCCCCCGGTTCAATGGGAGAAAGTTGCGGCTTCCCCGGGAAGCGGAGGCAGGTCGGGAATACGCGCACCGCGTTTGGCGAACGGATCGAGCGCGCACGAAAAGCAGAAACCGAGGGAAGGTCTCGCAGTTCCTGTCTCCTCGTCTTTCCGAGTTCCACTGCCAAGCGACTCGCAGGATTTCACCGGGGCTGTTGTATGAGGTTAAAAATAAAATGCTGCGAAGGCTTGGTAACTGACAGGAAGCTTTATGAGTTCAGATTCTTGCAGATCTTGCAGAGAAATAAGGCGTTTCCCTTACAAAACGTGCATTGAAATCACTGGGGGCTGTAGAAATGAGGAAATCTCAATTAAACTTTTGGTTTTTTTGTTTCTACCTTTGAATATTTTGTTGTCTCTTGTGCACATCAAAACCGGGTTCTGTCAGCCTTTGCCACTGTATGTTAGTAACATTTAGAAGTGCAGAATTTGAGGACTACTTTGCTTGTGCCAGAACTAGCAAGATTGGGACCTTAGTTTAAAAGAATGGCAGGATCACAAGGATTTTAGGCTAAGACTGTTCCTTTTCAACAGAATATATCAATAGCTTCCAATTTGCTGGAATACTTAAATGTTCACTTTTAAGTCTGTTGAGTACTTTTTGATGCTGACATTCAAAGCTGTGCATGGAGTGGAATTGTTAACTAAAAACAAAGGGCAGTCTCAAAAATGTGGTTGGTTCCCACAAAGGTGTTCAGTGACATGATCCCTCAATTCTCTTCCAAGTAGAGTGAGTCAAAAGAGTTATTTTTTTGAAGAGAATATTCCTTTCTTACACCTGAGAGTACGGCAGAAATAATGGAAACAGTAGTAGCTAATGTTTTAATTACTGAATTCTTACATGTTTATTATGTGTTTTTGTTTAAGCATTCAGTAAAGAAAAAGAGAAAGAGAAGAAGTTAGATGATGACAGCACCGGTACCACCGTCCCTCAGTCAGCTTTCTTGGGTCCAACATTATGGGACAAGACACTGCCATATGATGGAGACACTTTCCAGTTGGAATACATGGACCTGGAAGAATTCCTCTCAGAAAATGGCATTCCACCCAGCCCAAACCAGCACGAGCCTAGCCCACACCAGTCAGGTCTCCAGCAAGCTACCTCAGCATCACCTTCTGTCATGGACCTCAGCAGCAGGGCTTCTACTTCAGTCCATCCAGGCATGGTGTCGCAGAACTGCATGCAGAGCCCAGTCAGACCAGGTAAATCAGCCCTTAGAAACTTGCCTGTGGAATTTGGCATGAACCCCTCCTCCCCACTGTAAATCACTGCTTCTCCCTGTGCAGCTGACAGGCAGTTTAGAGCCCAGAGGATTCCTGTCACTCACACTCCAGTAAATAAAAACAATAGCTCCAGTTATCACTAAGCTGCTCCACCAGGATTTTTGTTTAAATTATCAAAGGAAAGCTCTGGGAATTCCAAGGAAACTTTGCTGTCTTAGTTGGTGTCTTAGCTGTTAGCAAGTAAAAAGACCACAAACAGAATGGCAGGGATGCCACAGTGTTAAAAGAGCAGGGAAAAGGACTGTGAAAGAGAATATTCCTTCAGCCAATATTTGATGTGAGAACACAGGAATGGGCAGTTATTCTGGAGTTAAAGGTTAATGCTTCTTACGTGAAATTTTGGCTGTAATCTTACTCTCTACTGAGTAAAGTAAAATTTGCCACAGGAACTGAGTTTTGGAACAACATTATAATCTTGCTTAAATTGGCATAAACTGAGTGTAACCCTGACCTGAGTTCATAACTTCAATCTGTAGTCACCTTACGCTTAAGAAAACACAGTGGAGTCCAAGGCCTGGTTGTAATGCACAATTCCAGCTCATCTGATGTCAGTGGAAGTCTTTTATTATTTTATTAGCACTTGAGATCATCCTTTTAGAGACAGCAGTCCGAATCCAGAGTAACTGCTCTGGCTTGACACCAGCATGGCTGAGATCAGGGGCAGTGGAAAAGTGTCAACACTGAAGTTTGAGAAACATGGAGCTTTGCCTTTTTCCTTAAAAAAAAAAAAAAACAAAAAAAAAAAACAAAACATACAGAGAGTGACTTATTTATTGTGTTCTCCTGCTCACACGAGGTGTGCTAGAGCAAAGTGTGCTCTTGGGAGCAGGAAACCACTCCTCTCCCTTCTGCTTGATCATTTGCCATGCTCAGTGTGCGAAGTCATTGTCAGGATCATCTGATAAGGAGTCAAAATAAATAAATAAAGAGGCAAAAGTTGTGGGGCAGGATAAAATAGAAATGTCTTACAAGTCTGCAAAGTTCCTGTCTCGTTAAAAAGAAATAAAATATCCCCCAAAGCTCCCCAAACCTGTCAACAGACTCCTTGGCCCCCCATCAGAAATGTGTATTTAGTCATGGATTTCATTTACTTACATTTACTTTGTGTGGATTTGACTTTGCGTTGTGTTTCAGTTTCAAGGCTTTTCATGGTTAACTAATAACTTATAAGGGTGTTCAAAGTTAAAATATATTTGGAGTAGGCAAGAGCAGAACATGGAACCCATTGCTTTCTCTGAGTCAGCTTTAAAAATAGCGCATATGTGCTACACCGTTTTCTGTCACTTGTGCACACACAGAGTTAAAAGCAGATAATCTGTCCTCATTCTGTTTTTTTTTTTTTTTTTCTTCAGAGGAGCCTGGTAGTGAGCCAGGCTTTTAATGATTGCCTGTCAGAATTTATTTGTAATCAGCTATCTTTGTGACTTTTCAACTCATTGATTTTTTTCAGTTTTTCCTGAGCCCTTTGCAGCTCAGGGTTACAAATTTATCTCACTGTCCGCTTTTTTACTGTTGTAAAGGATGTTACATCTCTTGGGGTGGGATAAGACATCTAAATTTGCAGGTATTTTTCCCAACACAATCTTGCCTTAAGAATAGATTTTCTTCATTAAATGTGTTGTTTGGGGTTTTTTTTTAAAGAGAGCTCATTTCACTTCTTAAATAATATTTTCTTGTCCCCCATTACAGATAGGAAGTGTGACTTAATTAACAGTAGTCGGGTTTATCATCAGGTTGTTGAAATTTTTATGTGCTGTCATGTGAAAATCTTTCTTTGACAATCAGTACTGAAGAGAAGACCATGTCTCAGTTTAGCATTGGAGCAAGTTTGAGAATATAACAGCATACATATTTTTAAAAATTTAGTAAAAGTAAAAATGAGCATTTAAGAGTTATCATAAAAGGGCCAAGGCAAAGGTGCTGCTTTGAAATAGGGAAGTAAATGTTAAAATCATTGTAATGGAGCCTGTTGGTTAATATATCTTAAGACATTTAAAACAGATTTTTTTAATTGTCACATAAAGCAAGGTTTTTAGTTGGCGTGAGCTATCATTCCAGTATGCATAGTGTTGGGAATTGTGTCACTGTAATAAAACAAAGAACAAGTAGTAGGAAGTATACAATTTTAGTACAGATTAATTCCATGTGATCTTACTACTTCCAGGAAAACTGAATGTTTCAGGCGATAGTAATTGTAAAAATATTTCATTGGTGTGTTTTCTGAATTTTGCCTTGCAGTGGGAGCCTGTTTGAGTGTGTGGGGCTAGAGGAAGGGTCCAGTCCTGTGCGGCTGCTGTCCCGCTTTAAATGGCTCTCTGGTTTTGGCACCGGGGTCACCTGCAGGTGGTCACAGCTCCCACCCTGGCTGTGCCCTGTCTGCTGGAGGGGGGGGACATCCCCCGTGCACGTGGAGCCCCGGCTGTGACTCTGTGACTCAGGGACACGCCCAGGCCAGGGATGGTCCATGGGAGAGCAGCATGAGATTTAACTTTGTGCCCGTGTGCCAGCACAAGCCTCATCTGTCTGTAGGAGTGAGTGGTGTTGCCCAAACGTGTTTTGTGCCGTGTCTGGAAGAGATCAGGAGATCGGCACTGGCATTCTCTGAGTGTCATCAGGCTCAGCAAAGCTCTGCTGACCCTGACTGTGGATATGACATTACCAAAATGCTCACTGATTTTCCTTCTCCCTGCTAAAAAATGTAATGGCAACAAAAAGGAGTCTGTATTTCCAGCTCAGGTTGTCTGGTCAATGGGAAGATGTTTAAGCTCACCAGTTTATCGTTTGCAAAGAACAAAGCAAGCACCTACTTCTCATACATTTCTGTTTGGGGAATGTAGTTACAGAAATTTCTGGCTTTGTTTTGATGAGGGACACAGGGCAATAACTTACAAGAGTGAAACCATGTATTTATCTTTTAAAGTGCTGATTTTGTTAATAAAAAACAGTATTTTGATTTATTTTAGCTTTGCATACCAATATTCACTGTCATGTGTAGATACATGTAAAACTTCTGTTTTGTCTTTATATAGGATGCTGGTAGGTTGGTTGAAATCTGTGATCTCCTCAGAAAAAGGTTTTCAGATTTTTATGAAGCTTTCAAACTAACCCATTACTGCAGACACACTTTTGTGGTTCTTCATCTGTTGCGCACCTCATGTAGTCTTTCAGTGGAACATAAATCTCCATTTAAATGCAGAGTCCTTAAGGAAATTTGGAGTAATTTTTAACTGTTTTTATGTAAAGGGAGGTTGCATATTTTGCAGGTAACTAGTTGGTTGTTGCTTTTTAGCTGGCTCTTTTCCCTGTGTTGCCCTGATGGAGGTGGTTGGGGGCAGGTACTGTAAAGGGTTTGAAAGGCGTGAATTAGAGAAGCATCAGCTAGATTTGGCGGAGAATCCCAAATAGAAAGTTTTTAGGATTTTGTGGTTTAGATCTGAATTCTCTATTTGCCACCAGAAATCCTCGGATGTGGGGCTGTGTCACAGGGATGCTGCTGGCACAGTGATAACCAGGTGTTGTTTCTGCCTTGCTCCAAAGGAGGACAGGGCTGTTGGGGGCTCTGAGAGAGCTCCCTCTTTCTTTGTGTTCTGTGATGGTGGTTTTCTGTTTGTGTTGCCTGCATGGCTTGGTGCCTTAGACTACTTGCCAAAGATTATTTAAGGAAAGAAAAAAAAAGAAAAACAAGTTTTGTAATCCACTGCAGAAATACACCTATGTGCAATATCTGCAAGTCTTCACTTAAAAAGAAGTAAAATTAGAGGCACATTAATCAAAAAGCTGAGAATTGCTTCCATGTGAAGTGCACTTACACCTCCCACCCCCAAAGATTTTTATGAAATGCTGTGGTTTATTTGATCAGTCCAGATACTCTGTCTCGAGCGCAGTATCCATTACCTCTGGCTTCTCGCACAGGCACTGAGCTGCAGTGACTGACAGCAGGCACCACTGGATGGGTTTCAGTGTTGTTTGGAGCTCGTGTTTGTGCTAGCGCAGCAGCCAGCTGGGAGAGGCTTGTTCTTGCTCCATGCAGCTCGTCGCGGGTGAGGTGGTGCCGGGGCAGCCCCCAAAGGGTGTGTGTGCAGCACTCCCTGTATTGCAGCCTTCCTTCCCTGCGTTTCTTAACGTGACCTCCTCCTCCTCCGGCACAGCTTGGCAGAGAAGGGCAGCATTCCCAGCTGCCAGCCTGTGCGTGGAATCCTCTCCTCAGCTTTAATCATTGTTTACAAGCCGTCCCTGGGTGTTGCAGGAACCCCTTCTCTCGCAGAGGCCAAGGGCTCTCCGCGGGAATTTCCTGACCTTTGGCCTCCCACGTGCGGATGGGAATGACCAGCTCCAGCATGGCCAGGCTGGAGCCCGGAGCTGCTGTTCACATTGAGCCTCACGTGAGGCTCCGGGTGCCTGCAGGACCATGTGCTCCAGGCACGTGTCCCTGCCCTGTGCAGCCCAGCTCAGCCCGGCTCCGCTGCTGCCGCCGCCAGCGCGGGCCCAAACCGCACCGAATGGAAAGCTGCGCCCTACTCTGCCACTGCCAGGGGAGTGCACTCCGCGGGCAAGCCTCGCAGAACTGCTCTCTGCAGCAAAGGAAGATGCAAAGTATATTCAGGCAAACAGTAAAAATAGCTTGTCACATGATAACGGGGGAAAAAAGTGCTGAACGCACAGGCTTGTTAATGCTGGAAGCAAGAACACTGTGTCTTCTTCAAGAGAGCTAATTTTAATATTCACAGTTAAATGTTGATTATTGGTTAAATAATTGCTTGACTGCGTGAAAGAACTTGAAGTTAGTTCAGAGTTCAAACAGTAAACAGCATGAAATAATCTCGGGTGTTAGGCTGTACAGGGAGAGCTCCTTGTGCAAGGAAGGGCTATCCAGACTTAAGAAGGGAGCACGGGGATGACCTGGGATTTGGAGGCTTCTTTGTCCCCTTAAAGATATTTCAAGGATGTCTTGAGTGTCAAGCTTGTTACAATTACGTAGAAAAGTACAGTGTATTTTTCAGAGCTTTGCTTCCCATCACAAAGTGCATTGCAGAGTGATTGGTTCTCAGTGCAGTGATTTGATTTTTTTAAGGAGCAAGTACACCCTGAAGTCTTTCATAAAACAATATATTATAGTGAAGAGAGAAGACCTCATCAGGAGATGTATACAAAGACACCACTATTATCTGATTAGATGAAGCTACTAGGAAACACATTAAATTGTTCAATCTCTACATATTTTTATGACAGCAAATTGGCAATTGTGGAAGCTGCAGTGGCCAGATTCTGCCAATTAATCTCAGCAATAAGTACTTTGCTCCTCATGTGGTCTCCCTGATTTCTCTATTGCTCAGCAGGTAGGCAGCTTGTTGACTGCTCTCCATCACCTCCCAGGTGGAGCAGCAAAATGTCACTATTCACTCTCTTGTCATTCATCTTTCTGGAATTTTTTTTTAAGGGGGGGTAACAGCTCTCAGTGGCCAGTGGAGTTTTTACAGGATGAAAGGACTTAGTCACCATCAGTAAAAAGGACTTCAGTGCATTATGAAATCAAATTTGTTTGCCTGACAGTACACTATGGAGCTGTTTAGTATTTATATCACAAAAACCATGAGCATAGGTTTCTTTTTTGTGTGTGTGTTAAGTCTTCCTTTCATAACAGATAAAATATGTTTTCAACATTTTGTCTGAACTTCACAGAAGACTGGTGATCAGAAAAAAATATTTCAGCTAAGTTATTTTCAAGCAAAACTGTAGGTTGATCTTAAGTAGATAATGAAAGTGCTGAAAAAAACATTTTCTTAAGCCTCAAATCTATTCCACTTAATGGACTAAGTTATACATAATCACTTGGTATAGAAAATGAGTGTAAAATGCACAACTGTGTCAAAATGAATGTATGACAAACAGGTTTTTTATATCTCATATAATATATTTTTTTTAAATGGTGATAAAGAAGCTCTCTGTTTATCACAAAGCTGAATTTGGTCCTGAGAGCTCGAGAGCTGCAGTGTGGAGAGCTAACACAGGTGGGTAAGGCAGCATGTGTCGCAACATTTCTTTTCTTTTTTTTTCTTTTGTTCTGGTGCTCTTCACAGCACTTCAGCTTTGCATAACTGAGGTGCTATCCATCAAGTTTTAAACAAATGCAAAATATTGTTCAGCCTCTCACATTTCTGACACACTTGAAGCTGTGGTACAGTTCTTCCCTGTCCCATTCTCTCAACTAAGTTTTGCCAGGGCTAAATTTGGGCCAGATTTTTATTGTGCACCCTCCAACACCATTGCTTAGCTCCTCTGATGTGGCAAGCTCTTGCTTCAGGGTTCTCTGCTCAACTTGGAGAGAAACAGCTCTAGCTCTTCATCCCACTGGCATTATTCTCTTGTTCACATCACTTGCAATTTAATGAAAACAAGCAGTGTGCATCTTGGAGCTCTTTGTTTTGGTGTATGGCTGTTGTAGGAGGAAATAAAAAAATCAAAATTGCATTAGGGTTCTAGAAAACTCAGCTCCTTGTTAACTGGAACACAAATGTAGATTACTACTCAAAACAGGAACCCACAGATGGGTGCATTAGTATGTGTTTCCTACAAGCAGAAGCTACAGTGAACTGGAGCAATAACTCAGCTGTAACCAAATGTGATCCTTAAATATGTAGTTGTAAAGCAGAGAGGCAAAAATACAGAGTTTGGCAAAGATTTGTTGAAGATGGAGAATGGTTTTTAAAAAGGCATTCTTTTCCAATTAGCCTTAGGGAGCTCAGCTTGCTGTAAATTCTTTGTTCTGGAACGTGGCTATGGACAATAGGTCAAAGATTAAGTAATTCATTACAGAACTGGTTGGTTCTCCTGAATTTAATAAACAAATGAATGAACAGGGTTCTCTGTCCACAGCAAGATCAATTAATTTGTGTGGCAGTGACTGGATCTTAAGTTTTATTTAAAACACTTGCAAGGCCTTCCTGCTTGCTTAATGTCTGTGTGGCCACTGGTGTCTTTGAGGTGACCTGGTCATGCAGGACTCATGGCACAGGTGAAAGCACTCCAACAGAAATTAAATGTGGAGAGGAAGGAAGCTGTAAATTGCATTTGGAAAAAATGGAGGAACAATAATGTGAAACTTCAAATCACAAAATACTGCAGAAATGCATTAATGGAGCAATCAATATTTTTAGGACAGCAAGATTATTGAAATAATAGCACCAAACCTTCTTGTAGAAGAGCACATTGCACAAGGCTGCCTAACACAAAGCATAGGCTCAAGGCTTGCGCTGAAGCAGAGATGACTTAATTCAGTCATTTTTACCAACTCACCATTGTAACATTTGGAAATTTGTCTTATTCCACCAAGAAATCTGGTTAAGAAAACTGGCTGTGTTCTTGCCTTAGTGCTTAGTAAGTAGGAACTAAGCACTCAAACCCAAATCCTGTTCCTCATCACAACAGAGAGGGTTAAACTGAATTTGAAGGGCCCTGCAGCAATCAGCCCTCAACTGCTGCCTCTCTTTGTGCTGCATAGTGGAAATATGGATGTTGGTGACGTCTGCAGTCCCTGCAGCTGCGGCCCTTCGGTGGGGCACTGGCCCTTCTGGGCACGTCACTCCTGCAGCATTTGCTTGCTGTGAGAGATGAGCATTGGGTATTTTTTTTGTTACTGTTTTTCTGTGAAAACAAACCAAAACTAGTCATGCTAGGAGTGTATGGCCTCTTGCCTGTTCCTGCTTTCTGGTTATTGATTATATCTGCAGATTTTAACCAAATGTATCAAGAAAGTTGTGATTTTGAAGAATTGATTACAGTCAATTAAAATTTCATGAAAATAAATGAGTAGATGTGTGAGTGGATATAGGATGAGAATGTGTTGCTGAGCAGGAAGAGTAATGTAAATATGCATTTTCTACATCAGAAAAGGTACATAAGACCTGATCTGTGCGAAATGCTTCTAGAAAAGCTGACACCCTTTTAGAAACCATGAGATGCCAATTCACTTTGAGAAAAGAATCTGCAAGAAACCAAATTTAATTGGTTTAGTGTGTGTTGGAGGGAGGGGAGTCACAAACTTTTTCTACCATTCTTCTTCTACCTTGTAACTCCTCAGCTTCTCAGGTTCTGTGATTAGATGAGACTCTCAGGTTTCATTTAAGAAGATAATTTAGAAAACGAGCTGTAAGCAAGATCTTGAAAGTTCTGATCCCATGCAATGGAATGGTCTTGATCCTCTCCAAAGCCAAGCGCGGTTATTTTACTGAAAAAATTTCTCAGCTTTATGCATCCTTGCTGCATCCTTTTCCTCCTATGCAGCAGAGCCACCCCAGCTCTGCTGCCTCGCTTGAAACTACCTTGCAGTGATCTAACTTCAGATTTGAGGGCTCTTACCAGAATTATTGCAGTGTCACATGCAGGCAGGCATCCAAGTGACCTTGGGCACGCATCCTGCCGCTCATCCCGCACTGCACACGGAGCTGGCTGGCTGTAATCTGGGAAATTTTCCACCCTGCCACCAGGGTCTGGGCTGCAGCAGGGTCAGGAGTCAGAGAGGAACAGAGGAGAGTGAGAGTGGGCTAAAAATGTTGAGGGATCAAAGAGGAAAAGTGGGTCATGGCAGGGTATGTGTGCTGGGAGGAGGGCTGGGGGAGCACACGTGAGGGGGAAGACTGGTTTTGCTGTTGGCTTTTCAAAGTTGTGCAATTTAAGAATTGGATTAACCTGATATGACTTTGTTTTTCTGCCAGATTAGATATGTTGGGTTTCTTGGCATTGTGACTTGTACAGTACATTTTGTGCTGTAAAATATGGGTGTGTCAGGCTAGAGCTGTAGTGACACAACCTGCTCTTGGTGTAATGCAGCACTGCTGGGTGGACTCCCCTGCTCTCTCTCCCCCAGCACATCCTTGGTAGGGCATTTACAAACCTGAGAGAACCTCTCTGTGTCCCTACTTTCTGTTTCCAGCACAGCATGAAGACATTTTACTACTGTTTCTGCTAAGGTAACAGTTACCTGAGGTCTAAGAATCTGTTTGGTCTAGCTGTGGCATATGCAAACTTGAATGTCACTAAAAAAGAAAAAAACTATTTAAAAGACACTTAAGAGTTTCTTCCTGCTTCCTCAGGATTTAGTTGGAGAAAGTTTATTGGGAAATGCTGCAGGTTTTTTTGTCTGCCTTTTTTTTTCCAAGAGTGAAAAAGCAGATACAGATCTGAAATAACTGCAAGTGCTCACTGTTATTTGAAGTATACCACAGCAGCATATCAATGTCAAAGTAAGATTTTCACAGTAGTATATGTTTGCTCAATGGTTTTGGCTTTTTGTTTTTGGTGCTGCATTCATGCTAAGATAATTTGATTTGGTGTATCCTTTTTATACACTAGGCTTGCCCTGTGAGACAGCCCAATTCTCTCTGCTTATTACTGGGTGAAGGTGGAGTGTTAAAGAAGGGTGGACAGAATCACAACCCTATCCAGCTGGGTGATCACTGCTCTGATTAATAAAGAGTGTGAAGACTTTGGGAAGTGAAACTACACATACCTTAGGGCACTGTTGTTTAATTCCTACTCTGGTTTCCCAGACTTTTCCAGGGACCTGAGCTACCCAAGCAGGTCAGTCACGAGGGACTGACCGTAGCATGGCCTTTGTCACCAGCTAAGGGCCTGCCCTCTGTATCAAGAGCTGTACTCTGAAAACTGAGCAGTTATGTCTCTGCCTGTAGTGAAGATTGATTCTCTTGGAAGAGAAGAGCGTACATAACAGATCAGGTTAATAAATCACATATCTAGATTGTGTCATGCTCCTCAGCCATGTGTTGTTAATGTGTGTTACTCTACTAACTCACAAAGGCAAAAAGCCACAGGGCTTGCTCACCAGGTGAAGGTGCTTCTGGAGTGGTAGAACATTTTTTGAATTGTTTCTGGAGTGATAGAGCATTTTTTGAGAGCAATACCAGTTGAGTAAAATGGAGCAGGAAGCTGACCTTGTGAACACCTGCCTCACTCAACTGTATGCTTACATGAGAGAATTAGGGAAGAGTGCAGCATATTTAAAGTTAACATGCATATCTGCCTTCTGAGGAGGTTAAACCACAAGCCTTCAGTAACATATGTTGGACAGCTGTGGTTTGGGTGTCTGCTTGAAACAAACACCTTGCCTGGGGGTGCCTTGGCACTTAAAAAATCAGGGCATGGATTGTCCAGGCTCCAAGGCTAGATGTTGATGCATCCATGATCACGTGGCTGCCCTCAGAAAGGCTGATCTTTCAGTTGGACCATGCTCATCACCAGGTTTAAGAAGCACTTTTCCAGAGTCTCTTATCTGCTCAATTTTCTCAGTGCGACACGGTTGATGTCATTGTTGAAAATTGTGGTAGTCTCTGTCTGGAAGCTGTTCTGAAAACGTGAAAGGGAGGCATTAGCCAAGGAGAAGGAAAGAGCTGGAGGTGTGATCGTCAACTCGTGTGTGTCTCTGATTTCACCAGGTGCTGCATGTGTCTGGTTTATCAATTTATTTCTGTTAGAAAGTAAACAAATCTCACTTTTCGTACGTACTCTGGTGACTGCTTCAGCCAAGTTGCTCTTATCTGCAGCAGGGATGTACTTCTGAGGTCTTGTGTTTGGGGGCTTTTCTTTCAGCATCCACATGTAATCTGCTCTCAGGGATCATGTGCAGCTCTGACATTGGCCAGGGATGCTGTTTGTCTCTCCCTAAGTCAGTTATTTAAAAACATAATTATCACTACTATCAAAATACAATACCTGATCATGGGGGCAGCTGTTACCCCACATGTTTTCAGGTTGAATCCTTTGGCCAGGTTCTGTCTCTCCTCACAAGTGTTTCTCTGTGTTCAGGAGTGGCTGTTCAAGGGGTGTCTGCACAGTCTGAACCCTGGGGGATGTGCACCATCCATCCTGGGCCACATCCTGGCAGGCCTGAGCACCTCTGAGTCTCCTCAGTGTGAACTTCAAAATCCCTCAGCATTTTGCATTTTTGAAACACTGATGGGTAGCTCTCAATCCTATCCCAACTAGGAATTTCCAGTGCCTTTTCCAAACCTCTCTCCGGATCTGCATTCTTGCAGGAGCTGGTGGTGTGTAACTCCGGTGGAGATCCAGCTGAATGCCGGGTACTCAGCCCTGGGAGCCCAGTTAACACCTCATTAAAATCCACCGCTGGCAACCCAAACCTTTAAGCAAACTCCTCAAGTAATTTTATTCTGCCGCCCTTCAATTTCCAGCCCGTGGCTGGTTGTTTCCCACTTTCTCACGTTTTCCCAAGCTGCTGGTGTGTACAGTCTGAAGATCACATTTAACCAACACAAGGAAATCAGCTTGGCCCGACGGGCTTCTCCATCACGTGGCTGCAAATGTGTTCACTCTGTTCTGCCAGATTATGGCTGGCTGAGCAAAATACAGTGAAGCTCTGGGCTGCTGGCCAAGCTTTTATTTCAGTTTGGAGCTTACAGCCACATATTTGCTCTTTGGCAGGACATCCACTGGGGTATATTTGGATAGTAATCTAGCATTGTTTTGCTGCTTTTTTTTTTCTTTTTTTTTTTTTTTTTAGTGCACACAGATAGTATAATCCCAACACTTTGTCCAGTCTGTATGAAATTTCTCAGTGTGCACTGTTATATGTGTGCACTCAGAACTTGTAGCTGTGACCTTTGATAAATATAAGTCAAAGCAATTAACTTTCTTTTATTGAAAAATGCTGGATGTCCTACTCCTTTCCCCCTCTGTGCTGATAACAGAGCTGTGTTGTTACTCTTTCCAAGATCAAAAGCTTCACTAGGGTTTGATTGAAGTCCAATTATGGAAGGAAGTAACTGTGCTGGAGCCCTGAAAATAGCAGTAATTGTTAAAATAATGAAGTGTGTCCTTGTGTGTCTTTATAATATTTAAAACTTCTTTTGGGGTGGAAGGGGGTGGCTTTCCTCTAGCTTTAAAATGAAAATATTCACAAATGTCTTGGGAAAATAGGAGTGTGCTGTTAGAAGAATTTCTTTTCTCTGGATTTCGTCCTTCAGTTCTATTCTCCCCCCAAAGCTGCCTTCCTCAGAAGCTGTTTGCATGCAGCCTGACTCATGCAGGAAAATAAAGCTGGATTTGATTTTTAACTGTATGGGAAGCTTTGAGTTTGGAGGGGGGGATAAAGGCTTTATGATGCAAGCTCCTTTATTTCTCTTTGAAACAAAAATGGGCTTTTCAAAATGCAGCATGTTTTGGAAAGTTGGCTCTGGGTTTGAAACCCCAACATCTCCAAGGGCACCCTTGTATGAAAAAGCAGTACAAAAAGACATAATGCTTGGGGAAGGGGTACAAAACCTGAGGGCAAGGGGCAGTGTTTGAGGGGCAGTTCCTGTCATCTTCCAAGTGATCGCTCTTCCAGTGTGTGGAGGGGTTTGGTTGGGTTGGTTTGGTTTAGATGGGTGGTATTGAGCCTTGAATTGTGGGGTTTTGGCTACTTTATCAAAAACTTTGAGCTGTGTCTGAACAGATCAACACTGGCAAAACTGAAATACTTTCCCCCAAATCTGTATGTTGTTGTTTAGGATATAAACATATTTTTGCTTCCTCTTAGTCTTTCCTGCATCCTCAGAGAGGAGGGAACCTGGGAGAAAGCCCAGTGGTGAGGCTCTCATCTGGAGTCAACTGGCAGAGCTTCAGCAAGGGAGCACTTTGGGTCTTGAACTTAAAACCCAGCCTGTCTAAATGCCTATTTGCCAGCTGTAGTGTTGAGTTAATTGAAACACTGATGTGAATAAATAGAAATGAAGATGATAATATGGACAGTGATTGCCATAGGGGCTGCTTTGGTGATTTTACAGCTGGAACTGGTTTGAAATTACAGCAAGATTTTACCAGGGTTTGGTTCCGTTTGTTTTTGGTTTTTTTAACTCACGTGCTTGCACACACATCTGATACAGGTAGGACAAGATAATCCTTATGTGAAATCAAACCTTGCGTACTTCTATTTCAGCCAGCTGGACTCAAAATCACTGAGTACTTGAATGAAATCTTTGCATTATAGGTAAGTGGTATCAAGTAATAAGCCCAGAGGATTGTACAGGGCAGGACTAGAATTTTTTTGGCCCCTTAAATTCTTAGGATAGAACCTGTTAATTTATTCATTTGAATTCCACTGTTGCACTCTCTCCACTGCAGTAAAAATTATTTAGTCTTTTTTCTTTTAAACTCATCTATTTATTCTGACTGTAAGACAGCTTTATGTATATAACATCTATAAAATACTCTGCCTTTTCAGCTCCCTGCTCTTACTGGGTTTGGATGGATCTTTGGAATACAAACTGCTTCATTGCCTTCTGGAATTTTTTATTTATCAAAAGCCTTAGCAAGGGGTGCCCTGTTGGTATTTATCCAGTTGGCAGCTTGAATTGCTCTCAGAAACAGCCCTGGCTGATCTGGAGGAGCTGCTGAAACTCATCAAGCAGGTTCTTGCTCACCAATTATCCAGTTAAGCAGAAAGAGGAAAGGTGTTTCTCTTGCTTGTGTTTTTTTCTTTGCTAAGTTTAACCCATTCTTCCCCAAGCCTGAGTTGTGGGTGTGTAATGTGGCAATTGTGGCAGGGAGAGTCCGTGGGGAGAGGGCCAGAGGGGATCTCCTACACACTAAAAACACACCAGGATTGCATCCCTCAGGTGGGACACAGGCAGCTTCCAGCATAAATACACAGCATTCTGATTCTTAGCTGAGTCCTACCCAGCAAACCTCAATCAGCTTTTTGTCCACATTTTAACAAAATCTTAGGAAAATAAAAGAAATTCTCCCCTCCAACCAAACCCCTCCTTACTTCAAAGCCAATAATGAATGTTTCATCACTGCCAGAGCAAATTTGTCGGTTCTCAAACACTCCTACTGCATCTTGGTTGGAGGGCTTAAATTGCTTGCATAGTAAGTGCTTGGGGTAATATTAAAAAAGCTCTTTCTAGTAGACTTCTGGTTTTCAGTACATATTATAAGAATAAATAAATGCTCAGATGATAGCAGACAGCTGGGTTGTCCACATCTGTCTTCTGCATTGATTTTTAAGACAGACCATGTGCATGGCTGCTTGCTGGCTATCAATACCAGATGTGTCTGCTTGGAATTCAGAGGGATTGTCAAGTGACAGTGCAGTTGTGAAACAAATCATTTTGCTCATGATTACTGAAAATAGTAAATGAGTGGGTAGGATAAAGTGAAGAGATATTCTCAATTCCAGTAGAGAACGAGAGGATGAAATGGCTTTCCTGACTGCCATTAACAAACAGTGACTTGGTGAATATTTTTCTTTTTTTCCTTCCTACCTCCTGCCCAAGGAATTGGCTCCATGAGCAGCACAACTTCTGTGGGTTCTCTGATGTGTGACGAGGCTCCTGCAGCCAGGGAGGGAAGAGCTTCTTTCATTGACATTGTTTTCACAAAGCTTGTTGGTAGCACCTGTGGATACCTTGCTGCCAAATTTTATGGAAATTGGCCAACAATTTCCCAAGCTTTTGGGAGGGGGCTGGACAGACGTGCACACAAGGACAGCACAAAACTCATTTCTCTGGGAGATCAGCTAAAGAACAACTGTCAAGTACTGGGGGCACTGAAATGAAGTTTGCAAAGCAACTGAAGGAACTGAAGGCTGTTTGATCTCTTAATTCTGTACATGGCCATTAACCAGGCACACTAGATGCAGTCCTTGCCCACAGGTTGGATCCACACTGGCAGATTTCTCTCTGCCCAGAACCTGTCTGGAGCACTGAAGTGTAATTTGGTGACTGCACTGATTGTTTTGGAAGTGGCTGGAAATGCTCAGGAAGAAGCAGATCAAAATACTTGTCATCTTAGGCTGTGGCAGAGCTTGATCTGGATGTCTGAGCTGTGCTGGCTGAGTGGTCTGTGAAATAACCTTTGACTATAGGTAGGGCTTTTCTTTCCTTTCCTGAGTAGCCCAAGGGGGTAACTGAGTATTTACTACTGTTCCACATTGCTTTTTATATTTTTAAACGGAAGATCTGTGACTGCACACGTTGGAATGCACGTTAATAACAAAAATTGATGAGACCCTTTCCATCATCACGATTTTATTGAGTTTTGCTTGTGCATTGAACCCTCAAAGACCTTTTCCAGGCAGCAAAATGGAGGCCAAAGAGGTAGAGCCACATTCTGGGGTTACTGAGCAAGGCAGCTGCAAAAGCTGGGTGACCACCTCATCCCTGGCAGCTGGGACAAACCCTCTGAACCAGGTAAGGGTGGGTTGGGACTTAGGCTCCAATAGGGGCTTCTTCCAGGCTGCAGGTAAAGCAGGTGAGGGCTGGGGTTGTGTTGTGGGTGGGCAGCAGCATCTGAGCTGGGTGTGAGTTCTGTGGAATGCAGGTGCATAAATAGCCTGGGCATGAGGAAGCAAAATGTTTTTGCCTCTGAATAGATGAGTTACTTCTGCTGAGGTGCACAGGAGTGCAGGGTTAGTTTCTGTAGAGAGAAGACATTAAAGGTGACATGAAACATCTTCATTGTGAGACCAGCTCTTAATTTATTTCTGAAAATCTGGAGCACCATAAATCTGCCAGTGCCATTTTCTTTATTTCTTCTGCATTTGTAAAAGGAGAACAAATAAAAATGTTCCGTAAGCTTTGCTACATTTAAAAAAAATACCATTTTTATGACAGAGCTCTATTTTGTATAATTTTTTCATATCCAAAATACAGAAGGCTTTAGAATAGATGAAGAAAAGCTGCATATCTGAGTTTAAGATAAAATAAGATGATCCTTGTGACAGAGACAGCAGAAATGATGTGATACGACAGTTGCTGTAGCAACACCACCTACTTCATGAAAATCAGAGTTAACAGGGGTGTAAAAGGTAAAGCCCACATAATTTTCCAAGCCTATGAATTGCTGCTGCCCTCAACCTGCAGTGCTTTCCAGCTGTCCAGTGCTTCTCCCTCCATGAGTAATCACCTTTTTCCACATGGCCAACTCCTGCAGACCCCATCCTGTGTTGAGCAGGGGCACACTGTGGGAATTCTGCAGGTGACCTGGAAATAGGAGGGAAAATAGGAGGGAAAGAACATGAAGGATTTTGTCCTGTCCTGTTCTCCCCCCAAATCCTCCCAGAAGCCCCAGAGAACAGAATACTGTAAGGCCTGTGCTGTCTCCACAGCAAATGGGACAACCACCAGCGTAAAAAGGAAGCCAAGCAGTCAGTTTGCTTCTGTGCAACTCAGCTTGTAAAGTACTGGTATGTTTAATATGAATTTTTAAGTGTTTTAGACACAGGAGGTCTCAGGGATACGGGCACTTTCCCCCCTCCCAAATAACCTCAAAATAGTGGTGCTCCATACCTCTGCGTTTATAAAATGCTGACTCCCGTGTTTAAAAGCTCCCATATGCAGAGAATTGATCAGTGATTTGCCAGTGCACGTTGGCCTCAAGGTTACATTAAAATATATTATTTTTAATATATTGATATTTTAAAAATATACTGACTTAATACATTAATGGTTTTTTGTCATTAATCGGCAGTGGAGAGCCATGCTGTGTGTGATAGCAAGAGTAAAATCTTTATTACTTGTGGATTGGGGGAAGAGTGTTCAGAAGAAAGGGCAGTCTCAGATGGAGTCAGGGTTTTCTGATCCCTTTTGCTTACATGCCTCCTGAAGGCATCACAGTAAATGCACTGCGCAATAAACGGAGGTTTGATTTTTGTGTCTTGGAGAATTTTAATTTAATTTTTGACATTGTTCACAATCTTCACAGGTTCAGCATGCCTGTTGCATTGAGAACATGCATAGTAGAGTGCTCAGAGGCTTAGTTCAGGGCTGTGGGCAGTTTGCGAGGAGGTCACAAGAAGGAATGTAAGTAGAATTCTAGGATTTCTTCAAGAGATATTCCATCACCAACCTTTTTTCACTGCCTCTGTTTTAAAAATATTAACCAGAAGGTTTTGGTACCTGTTGCTCTGACTGGTCCATGCGAGTGCTGTTGTGAGGCACAGAAGTCTCTGCAGGCATTAGTTTGGGTTTGGAGGCTCCTCAGCAAAGAAGTTTCTTGCCATTTTCTGGTGCTCAGTGACTCCCTCACATTCAGAAGTGAATTTATCAGTGCTCTGTGTTCAGTGCTGTAGTATCTTTTAATTAGGCTTGCTTTTTGAAGTTACCTGATTTTGCCTGTGTCTGACGTGCCACCAAAACCTGTTTTATGCAGCAGCTGTAAAGAAGTAGTTACAGACACAGGGGTAGCATTCATATTCAACAGCCTGTTCTCCTGGAATTTTCCCTAAGTGGTTATGTGTTCCCTTCCTTCTTCTGGCCCCCTTTTTCAGGCTATCCTGGCCTGATGGATCTGTATGGTTTATAAATGGAGATAAATGCATCAAAAGAGAAAAAGCTACAACCACACACACTTTATGTGTGCTCCTTGGCAATAAAGCTAGTATATAAAAGCAAGTTAGATCTCTGCAGTTATTGGGCTGTAACAACCCAAGTATAATTTTTTGAGTTTTGCTGTTTGTTTGAGTTTTTTTTTTTTCCAAAACATATTAGAGGATCCTAATTTAAGGCAGAGAGAAAATAAAATGTACTCAGCCTTACTTAGGTTATGGGAACAGTGTGTTCCCATTCTGGCAGCTTTAATTCTTAAAACGTGATTATTTTATACAAATCACCCTCAATAAATTTTCACATAAAAAGTGTGCTTTGTTCTAGTGAAATGTAAAATGGAAAAAAATGTAGAAAAAGTAAAAAGTGACTGCAACAGATAGTTCAGGTTTGTGTGCGTGGAGCAAACCAAAAGAAAAGAGGAGATTTTCAAGTTCTGTAACTCTGCCCAGTGACCTCTTTTCCTTCAGGGATGTATTCCAGTGCTGCTGATAGCATCTGTTGTCTGTCTCTCAGGCTCCCCATTAGCTGCTGATTGGGAGGCAGAGGAAATGTACCTGGTTCACGTGGCTTTTCCATGCCCATTGAAATCTCCCTTGGCTGTTTTGATAACACACCCAGGCAAGCAAGGTTTGGGTACCAGAACTGGGTAATAGATCCATGAGTCATGGGTGGCATATGCTGTCAGAATTACAGGAGGGCTCTTTGCAAGACCTGTTTACTGAGAGCGTGCTGTCCTAGATAGACAAACAGAACAATGGGAGAGGGACTGACTTGGTCTGGAGCGTTGAAAAGCACATTGGCAGTGGCAAAGACACATCTTGAGGACAAGTGTTGTCTTTGTTTTGAGCAGAATTCCTCATGAGGGCACATTTATGGATGGTGAGGTTGTGGCAAGGTGAGGGTCTCCCAGGGAGCAAAGGACAAGGCAAGATGAAACAGCCTCAAGCTGCACCAGGGGAGGTTCTTGCTGGCTGCCAGAAGAATTTCTTCACTGAAAGAGTGGTTTAGCATTGGAAGGGGCTGCCCAGGGAGGTTTGGAGTTTCAATCCCTGGAGGTGTCCAAGGAAGGTGTGGACATGGCACTCAGTGCTCTGCACTGGTGACAGGGTGGGGATGGGTCACAGGTTGGACTCAATGGTGTTGGAGACCTTTTCCAACCTCAATTGATTCTATGACTCTGTGCTATATGAGGCTGTTACCTAAACCAGGGGCTCTGTCTAAAGTCTACTGGTTTATTAAAGCTGGGTACATAATTGTCCAAGGAAAGGAAAATGGATGTTTTTGTCTCCTTCAGAGCAGGTTGACAATTCTGATGCTTCTCTGGAATCTTCCCTTTAAGAAAAGAATTACTGTCCTTTTTGAGGAATCTTGCTATATGTGAATTGCCAGGTAACAAAAATGTGCCAAAGGATGTCAAGAAGCTTCAATGTACCAGAGAACATAAGCATCTTGAACTGAGACATGCTTCTAAGCCAAGTGTAAATTAAAGATAAATACCAGTGTGAACGTTCTTCCCTGCAGCTCTTCTTCAGGCCTTGTCCCCACTGAATTCCATCTTGGCTGATCTTTGTAAGAAAAGCAGCATCCTACAGAAAAATTAGAAAAGCATTTTTAGGAATGCTGTGGATTTCATGCTTTTCAAGACTTTTAAAATCCCCATTCAGTGTCTCTGGGAGCAGAATCAAACCCTCTGTTTCTCCATGTAGCCATTCTGCAAGGGAATTGTTCAGAGCAGGAGCAACTACTGTCAGGCATCTTGCAGGGGTAGTTTGGAAGGGAATAAAAATTGGATTTCCTAGTTGTTTTCAGAGATGAGGCCTCGTTGAGCTCAGTGCTGCCTTCATGCAGGCTAAATTTGAGGAAGGGCTTTCAGAGTATGGATCTTACAGAAGAGATGAGTCTGAAGTCTGGGAAGTGTAGTGGAAGATTTTACCTGCTGGTGCCTTCTATTTGTTTGTTTATTGTTTCGAAGGGCAGAACGTTGCTGGGCCAGGGGGCAAAGGGTATTCCATGCACTCCATGGTAACCACAGGCAGGACTTGCAAGTGAATCCCTCAAAGATCTACAAGCACACAACTGAAGGCCACATGTGCAGCCTCGGGTAGCAAACCCTGTCCCTTGGAAATGCGGGCTTTAATTACATTATATCCTCCTCTTTCCCCTTTTCCCATTTTGCCTGCGGAGCTCAGACCAGCTCTGGCCTGAATCTGGGCCATTTCAGGAAGGAAGTGATTGTCTGTAGGATCTTGGATCTTGACCTCATTTACTGCAGATGTGAGAGGATGCAGGGAACAGCAGGAGGAGAAGGGAAAATCTGGCAGGAAGGACTGAAGGATTTTGTCTGGAGAGACTGGACTTTGCTTAAAGTTTCAGCAGAATTATGAACAATTAATTTGATTTTGTGGACATGTTTGCTTCCCTTTCTGTGAGGAGCCTAGTGTGACACCTTGGGTGGCTCTCACCTGTGCCCCACAGCTGCAGAAGCCCGTGAGAGTCAACTCACTAAAATGCAGCCGATGCCTACAACATTTGCTAACTTGAGAGAATGATGATTTGATTTAAAACATCTATACTTCTTCATCTGCAAAGAGAAGTGTTGCCCCTTCTTTCATGGGAATCTTGCGGGGAAGAAGCTGTTGCTGAAGCACACAGATGCAGTAGTTGTCACTGCTGGAGAGAACGCCTGAAATGGTTTCTCTACAGGAGGTTGAAATAATTTATGGCAAATATTATATGGATTTATTTGGATAAATCAAAATGGGTGAAACAGGTGTCTCCTTGAGGAGGAAAGAATCCGTGTAGGACAGTATGTGAAACTTCGAAGATTGTTGCAACCATGACTGTACTTCTTACACAGCTCTTGCACTTAATTCTAAAAACAAATTGAATAGATAACCTAGACTTTTTCATGTCCCCCACTCTTACAGCAGGCACATTGGAAATGAGTAGAAATGGATCTGATAGCACCCCACAGTGTCCTGCTGGTGGGACTGAGTAGAAGATGACAACTGACTCTTACTGTAAGGAGCTGAAGGAGGGCAGGGAGCTTTGCCAGCGTTTTGTTTGTTGAAGAGAATCTGTGGCACTTGGGAATCTGGGGCTGTGTTTGTACCATCAGCACAGGCTGATCCTGCCCTCTTCTCTTCAACAGTGCGCATGTACTGAATGCTTTCATCGCAGCCTGTGCTGGAACAGCCTTCCCCTTCTGGGCTCTCTCCCTCTCATCTTTGGCTGCCAGTCTCTGTCATCCTCACCTTCCTCACTTCCTTACCACCTTCTCAGCTTTGAGTCCTAATCACTTAATGAAATTGTCCCCTTCTCCTCCAGCCTGAGCATGCCTACAGCTGGCACATGCTGCCCGGAGAAGTGGTTGCATCACAGCTCTGGAGGTTTTTAAAAAACATGTAGATGTGGCACTGAAGACATGGTTTTGTTGTGGACTTCGTAGTGTGAGTTTATGCTTGGACTTGATGATCTTGGAGGGCTTTTCCAATCTAAACTGTTCTGTGGTTCTCTGAAGTAACAATGACTCAGGAGCTGCCCTCTCTTCCAGTGCACAGGCCACTAGCACACTGTAGTGAAAAGTCTGACAGAAATTTTTAACAGGTTCAAAACAAAGTGTTTTTTGTGGAACCTTTTTTGGGAAACTGTAGAACCATTTTGGCAGAAACACAGTTGGCGCACAAGAAATCCAAACAGAATGGTTGAAATCTGGCAAAGACCGAAGGAACTGAAGACAGTGTCCTCTAATGGGAAGTGTTAAACAATCTTAATAAGACTACCAGTCCTGCCTGGAATAATATTGTAGAGGCCCAGAGCAGGACGCACACAATGCTGAGAGGAGAAATGACAATTCTTTCATAATTAAATGCGCAAGGTTTGTAAACAACGCTGATATCTTCAAAAAGTACACATTTTAAAAACACTTTTGTGTACCAGTCCTATAGTGTGTTTTAAAAGCAGCGAATTATGTTGTGGTTGCATTGGGTTGAGATCCTTCTTTCCGCAGGAAGTGCTTGCAGTCACCCCATGTTCAGCAGAATCGAGTTTGTGTAAGATAAGGAATAGAGGAATGTCAGTGCCAGCTTGGAGCCCTGGTCAAAATACACAGATCCCCCTGTTGCTTGGGAAGAAAATAAAGCTCCTATAATAACTGCTTGCATAAACACACCCAGAGGTGAAATGTCGTCTTCGCCCCAAGGCAGAGTGTGGTTGGGTTTATCCTTCCAGTTGAGGGCGGGAGGATTCCAGTGTGTGGCTTTAGTCCTGTCCACCTAAATGGTTTGGTTTCTGGAAAACAACTACAATCCTAATAGCAGGGAAATGACACAGAATAAGATAGGATAGATAAAAGGTTGCTTATAATAGTGTAGGTGAGGAATGATAACCTGACATGATGCTGTCCTTAGATAAATCTTGACCTCCAGAATACCCCTTTTACTTTGCTTCCCATGGGGATTTTTGCCTGTCTTGATCCCTGCACTCTTGCCCTGTGTTCTGCAGTGAGAGAACTTTTCCTGGAGGCTGAAGGATCTAATGCAGAGCTGGATGACAGATTAGTCCAAGACAGGCTGTGATTTGGAGTAAGGGAACTATCCCAAATAGCTGGCCGGCTGCCAAGGGGTTAGATGGCTTGGAAAACATACAAGGAGGGCTCTGGAGAAGCTCTGGGTGAGGATTATCTGTCAGTTTAACCACTGTGCTGCAGAGCCTGACTGACACACACAAAGTGCCTTCCATTTATATGAAAAATGATTAGCAAACACATGTTTTATCTCTGGGCTGCTAATAAATTGAGTAGGAAACTCCTCTTTTGTTTCCTTCCAATGTGTGTAAAAAAGAGGGAAAAATATTTTGATTAGAACATTTTCACTCCCTTTTCTTCCTCTCGGTGCTGTTCTCCAGCCAGCTGTTGAGCTGATGAGGAGTGTAGAAGGGCTGTGAGAAGGGAGATTTTCTGAAAATCAGACACATTTCTATGGGAGTTGAATGATTCAGAACTGTGTTCCACATAATTTACCAGGGATCTCTCGCAGTACAGATAAGAAGTCTGCCAAGCAGTAGAGCAGCTGAAGAGGTTATTTCTGTCTTCACTCTCCTGGGCACAGCTGGTAGGTGGGATGTTTCAAAAAGGGGAAATTAAGAGTCAGGATATGGTGATTGAACTCCCCATGATACCAGATCAGCATTTGGGGTTTTGTAGGTGTACAAAAATGCTGCTATACTTTTGAATGGTGAATTTTCATTCTTGCAAGGAATTTGAAGCTTCTATTTTTTTTTTTACCAGCAGTTTGGTCACCTAGATGACACAGGTGAATGGCCTGAAAAAGGAACCACACTGAAAATATTGCCATTACATTGGAATTCTCACTGGCAGTCTCTGCTGGGAGAAGGAGGATGACGACTGAAAGGATTAGAACGGCAAACTTTCTTTCAAACCCTTTCTCATGGAAAATTTTCCACTATGCTAATATCTGTAAGAGCAACACCAAAAGCGTTAGCAAAGGCAAGATGTTAGGGCAGCAGAATTGCTGGGGTTGTCATAACCTGCTGGTCCTTTTGCCAGGAGACACCTGGAGCTGTGTCTGTCCTGGCATACTCCTTCTTGCTTGAGTGGAGCTCTGCAGGTGGGAAGGGCTCCAGACAAAAGGCTAGTGTTGACACAGTTGTGGTGTCTTGAGGCCATGGTTGAGACACATCACTAGGGTGGTATGAGGGGAAGTTTCCATTAACAATTGTTCCTGGCTTTCTTCCACCACCACCACCACCACCACCACCACTACCGTGGAGCTCTGCAGCTGGACTTCCAAAAGAGCTTAATGCTCAAGAGTTGTCATTTCAGCAACTCCAGCAGAGGGGCTAAGTTCTTTCCAAAACACTTGGCAGTCATCAGCCCCCACTGAGAACAAAGCTTAAGCACGTTAAACAGTCCAGCCCCTTCACTGTTGTGAAAATTCAGCTGCTGCTGTGAGCGCAGAGTGTTTAAATAATGCAGAGCCTGGCAAAGGTATCTGGCTCCCGATGCTGGGCACTGAGGGGCCTTACCTTGCAGAGTGGGTTTCCTCCTCAGCCTATTCCTTGTGCACAGGAGCCTCCGAGCAGCCCTTCCTGTGGCTGTTGTGACAGCTGGGAAGCTTGCTGATGCGAGTAGTCGGCTGCCGGGCACATGGCATTCAGATTGCTGTGCTTATTTGACCTACCTCTGATTGTGAGGAATTTAGTGTATAAAAATAACACCCCGGACAAATTTGGCAGGAGGATGCAGAGTGAAAGTGCTGTGCACACCAGGGGAGAGCAGCCTGGGGAGTGATGTGAGGCGAGGCCACGCTCTGCGCTCCCGCAGTGACAGCAGTGCCAAGGCCAGCGCAGCCCACGCTGTCGTCTTGGATTACGACAAGTTCCAGCACCACGGAGATGTCATGGCCACTGGCCAGCAAACTAACGAAGACAGGTTCCTGGCTTGCACTATTGGCAAAACTTGATAGAAGAAATAAAAAGATCCCAGATGCCAGGAGTTGCCCAACGTAAAATGCTGGACAAAGCATTTCTGGTTTTTCTGCCTGGGGCTTGAGATAACCCTTGTTAAGTCTGTTCTTGACGGAGTTGCTGATCATTTGCAGGAGCATGATGGAACAGAGACTGGCAGAGGTGTGTGTGCTGTGTGGGTGTAGGATACCTCACAGGCCAGCACTCCTGGGGCTCCTCGTGACAGTGTTTAGACACATGGTTTGTTCAGGCTTTAGTGAGCAGCATTCACCTTGAATGAGCTTCTCACTGGCACTGGAACATCTTGTGTTTGCTGAAGGGCCAGGTCTGTAGTCGTGAGAGCTTCCTAGAGCAGGCGAGAGGAAACGTGTGCATGGAGGGAGCAAGGCAGGACCTTGACTGCCATGTCTTCTCCCAGACCACTGTGGAGGTGCATCACTCTTTGTTTTGCTCTGGCGTTGCTCAGATGCAATGCCTCGATTTCCCGTGTTTAAAAGGAGCATTTTTGACCTGTTTTTAGGGTGATATTGTAAAATTTCTTGAGGCCAGTGACTACAGAGCTCATGTAATTTTGTAATATGCACATTATAGATAAATGATAATATGCAAACTGATCCTGTATATCAAGAACTTCAGCAATATTGAAATACAGGCTCTCATGTGGGACAATTAGGAAGCTGGGCCAGATTTCACAATCCATTTGACTTTTAGAAACATCCTGCAGGCTCACCAGAAATATTATAAAAGTACTCAGAGCTCGTGTCTTGCTTAGTTTTTATCTGTATTACAGGATGTGCACCATTTGTAGGTGCATACATCTGTGTATGTGTCTGCAGTAAGGAATACCTGGCTGCTCCGGAACAGGCACTCACCCAGGGAGCTTTTCCTGTGTTTCGTCCTTTAAACGAGGCCGTGGCAGCCCCATCCACCCGTCAGCCCCCACGGCCGGCAGGGCTGCCGGGGTGTGCGGGCTGCGCGTCCCTTGACGGGAGGTGACACCGGGGCAGGGAGGTGACTCAGACCCGCACACCGCCGTCTCCAGGAGGGATGAAGCTTGTGAGAAGGCGCTCCGCGGCCACAGCCGTGCGGGCGGAGCCTCCCCCGGGCTCTCCCGGTTATCCCGGAGCGCTGCGCTGGGAACGCGCACGCGGCAGGCGCGGCACCGCGGGCGGGCAGGGGAAATGCCGCCGCCGCTTCCCGTTGTATTAACGGGGAACAGCTGGAAACGCCACGTTCCTAGCCCCGAGAGTGGGGAGAAGCCGCTGGCACCGCCAGTTCCCGGCTGGGCTAACGAGGGACAGCGGGCAGCGCCACGTTTCCAGCAGCGCGTCCCGAGCTAGGGGCGGCAGCGCTCCGCAGTGGCTCAATGCGTGCAGCAGCATCCTTTCCTCTCGCTCCCTCTCCTGCAGCCGCATCTATATTTTGATAACTTTGATCCTCCTTTTCTCCTCTCCCCAGCCCTCACCAGCCTTTCCTGGAAGCTGATTTTATCAGCTCTAAAATAGGAATTACAAAAGCTCTCCCTTAGCAAGCCCTGCGCAGTGCAATTCCCCCAGTGCATTTTCCGTGCGGTTCCCATATTATTAAAATAAAAACTACATTGTTAATGCTGGCCTTGGAATTAGAAATGGCATGTAATGTTTATTGTTTTACACCCTAAATATTGCCGATGGGCACAAGTAAGGAAATATTACACAGCCACAGGATGTTTTTGTAGTTACCTTGAAAGCTGTCATATCACTAAAGTCAAAGTGAATTGGCAAACAGCTAAAATTATAAAAGAATATCTGCTTCAATCAGAAGTACTCCCTCTGAAGTCTGTGAGGCTTCTACTTCTGAGGCATGTGAAAACTTCTGAAAATTCTGCCCCCGGGGATAGTCCATGTTTAGGCAGCTGACTTCAGGATCCTATTTTTGGAACCTTTGGTTGAGATTTTAAATTGCATTTTTAGTGAGAATGGTGCCCAAATTGGTGCTGTAGGATCTTGAAGGCTTTATCTAAAATCAAAAAGAGAAAAATGGGAGGTATATCACTCATTTTCTGGGGATACGCTCCTTTTTGTTAGATTTTATATACCATAAAAGAGAAATGCAACATCAATAAGTGTCTTCTTCATTTTTGCAGAGCATCTTTAAGGAATTGTTGTAGCCTTTCATGTAGCTGGTTTCCTTCACTGTCTTTTAGAATATCCCTGGTAGGATTGCATAAAGAATAAATAGCAGTCTCCTTGGAGTGCTTCAGCACAGCTGAAAGTACACTTTCATGAGGTGCTATTCATGGCAAGTACAGTACATTTTTTGATTGTAAACTAAACATACCCTCAGAGGTATAACTGTTAGGGGTTACAGTGTGGTGATAGATCTGAACTAAATGACAGCACTTATGATCTGTTCCTGAGGATGGGATCCTAATGAAGTGGCACAGATTGGAGCAGTATATCTTCTGCCTGCAGTCCAGTGCAACTCAGTGTTGGATTCAGTGCTGTTACATGGGAATCCAAGATTAGCAGAGTTAGGAACAGATTCTGAATATAAAGGCCAAGAGCATGTCTGGATCAGAATATGCACCTTGCAGAATGGACAGTCTAATATTTAGTAGGCATAGATGTCAAATCTGAAGGGAAAGCTGAAAGAATTATTGCCTGTAAAATACGTAGAGATCTTCTAAGATCCTTTGCTGCAATTAACATATTTTTTCTAACCCAGCTGTATTTATCCTGTATTTCTGTAGGTCAGATCTTGCCAGCAAACCGGAACACACCGAGCCCCATTGATCCTGAGACTATCCAAGTTCCTGTTGGCTACGAACCCGACCCTGCAGATCTTGCTCTGTCCAGCATCCCTGGCCAGGAGATGTTCGATCCCCGCAAGCGCAAGTTCTCCGAAGAAGAGCTGAAACCCCAGCCCATGATTAAGAAAGCTCGCAAAGTCTTCATCCCAGATGACCTGAAGGTAATTTGGAACTGGTGACAAGGTGATTCCTACAGAGTCTCTGACAGTTGCTCTCTGAGGTACAGGTTTGGAGCATGAATCTGTTTTGTCATGTAAGGTAAATCTTTCAACCTAAATCTGACTTTGCTGTAGAAAAAAACCGTTCAGGGTTCTGGATGAGACTGAAGGGAGGATGTCCCTTATTAGTTATGCAACAGCTGAAATTCATGAGCTCAATATTCATTTCCTTTATATGCCAGAAACTTCCTGCTTGACCTTGGACAAGCTTGCTTTGTCCCATATTTCCCACTTACGAAACAGCCTGATCATGTTTCCTTTTTTCTTCATCCTGTTTCTATTCATGTTTCCTTTTTCTTCATCCTCTGTCTATTCAGCACAGGCTGTGAATCCTTCAAGGAGAATGGAGGACCCTGATAACATACTGAAGTATATCGTGTCTTATTTGGAAGTTGCTGTAGTTCCGTGTTTAATAATGAATGAGAACACTATAGTAAAAACTATTTCACTAATATATATTCACTAATCCAGGTGAAAGAATCTAGACAAGTGGTAGGAAAAGAGAAGAAAACAGTATTTTTCTCCTGAGAGGTGTGTTTTAATACAATATGTAAGATACAATACTACATCAATATTTTAGAAGAAAGAGTCTGTGCCACTCACTGCTTCTGAGATGTGAAGAGCAAAGTGTATGAAGATACCAGGAAAATGGATCAACTGATCCAGGTTATCAAACACTCTGAATACTGTTTGCAAAGTTGTTTTCCCGGTATGTGCTTTCCAAGAGGATCTCTTTTATCAGAGGCAGTCAGGGCAGAATTTCATTCTGCTGTTCCTACTGCCCCCAAGAGACACAGCCTGAGAGCCTGTTGGAGTCAGTGGGAATCCCTGGCTGCGTGTGCAGGAAGCCTGGGATGCCATGTGTTTGCACCAGATTGATAGCATTAGAGAAAGAAGCTATTTTTATCCCTAAGCATGCTGTGGTGCAAGTTAAAAGCACAGAAATCACAATTGTGGTAGTGTTCAGGTTACTGTCACTCAGCTTTCCTTTGCAAAGCTTTGTCTGCACCTTGTTGCTTACCCGGGCAAGTTCTACTGCCTGTGATGCCCTGTTGGGTTGCAGTGCCCAAGGGAGAGGTATTTGCTGCAGGAATGGCTGGAGTTTCTCCCTTTGTCACATCTCCCAGGTACCCTTATTCATCAAAGCAAGCTTTTGGCAAAGGTCCTGTTGGCCAGAGGTGTAGCCCAGCAGTGCAGCACAGGAGTGAAGCAGGAGCTCAGGGTCTCATTCCCTTGGGATCATCCCATCACTTGCCCTTGACTCGTTTCAGAGCACTTGACCCAAGTGCTGCTTCTGCCCTGGCATGTGGAGCAGCCTCTGGGTTCTGGGGGAGGGTAAGCAGATTAGACCAGTCAATCGTCTCTGGGCTGCATGTGATTTGGAAATGCCAGCCTTACCTCTTTCAGGCCTGGATTAAGGGATTTGCCATAGCAATTTGTTAAAATAAAGAGGGATGAAGCCTAGGTGGCACACTAATAAATTGCTTAAAGCTGATTTTTATGGAGTGAATTGAGATGGGAAATTATAAACAAGATTTGGGTCATAGCTTTTTGCTGCATGTTTGGTTTTTTGGAGGATTTTGTGGGGCCCCATCTACGTACAGGTGAAGAGCCATTTAGAGATAATGCTGACTCCAGATCAGCATTCCTGCACACGTTGTTGAACCAAACTGATAGAAAACAGTTCAAGAGCCCTTCTGCCAGTAGTTGTTTTGCTCCTGCTTTGCCTTGTGCAGCAGCAGAAGGTGCAGAGCAGCAGGATTAGGCTGGGCAGAAGGACCCAGGAGTGGTGGGTGTTTGCTCAGTGCACTGTAGGAGCAGCTGGGTCTCCTGCCCTGTGCTGGTCCTTGGGAGCTGCACAGGGAAATTGAAGCATGTTAAGATGAAGAAAGAGGGACTTTGAGCTCTGTGACTTGGCCAGGCAGTTTGAGGGTTGAGTTGCTGCATCACTCGTACTCTGCAGCGTACTGAATTTCACTTTTCACAAGAGATTCTGCCTGTTTTGTATTTCCTGAGTTGTTTCAAAGTTCTAGAACTTAATTCAGTTATGAAGCAACATCAAAATTGCTATTTTGCTGAAGGCCACTTCATTGGAAGAGTGGAAAAACAGGTAAAATTCAGTAGTTACTTCGAGTCTTTGATACACCAATGAAGTAAAGTGATCTAGAGGCAAGTCTTCAGGGATAACACTTTGGGAATGTGTTAGCTTATGAAACCTCAGGGGGTAGTGGACCTATTTCTGTCCAATGCTTTTTTTTTCCACAGTCAAAGCCTATTGCACTAATCTCTGTGGTTGGTCCCAGAGCGGCCATCATCACTGTGCCAAGAAATCCTCTTGCAGTGACTTAGTGATGCAGACAGGAACATTTTGGGGCTCTGTAGAGTGCTTTGAACATTAAAAAAGAGTGGAGCAGTAGATGAAATGGGTGATAGCAACACAGAGAGTGAGCCAGGTGTTGGCTGGCAGTGCTGAGGTAACTAGTGCTGCTGCAGCCACTGTTCAGGGTGAGTCATGGCACGTGAAGGTGGATGTGCTAACTAGGTCAGCCTAGATGGGAGAGGGATTGTACCTCCGGAACATTGCTTCACTTTTCCTTGGAGGAATTCCCTGTCAGGAGGATTAGGGGGTTGGTGTAAACATTTTGACAGAAATGTGTGAGGGCATCTGCACTGCCAGGGCGGATTGTGCCGTGCAAAGCTGTAACTGCAGTCCCACCATGCCACGGGGTGACACTGGAGCCACCCAGGGTCTGGAGGCAGCTGCTGGGAGCAGCTCCCAGTGGGCAGCTCTGCTTTTACCAAAATCTAACACCTTTGCCTGCCTCTCTGTGTGTCTCACGAGCAGGATGACAAATACTGGGCCAGGCGCAGAAAGAACAACATGGCAGCGAAGCGCTCGCGGGACGCGCGGCGGCTGAAGGAGAACCAGATCGCCATCCGTGCCTCCTTCCTGGAGAAGGAGAACTCGGCCCTGCGCCAGGAGGTGGCCGACCTGCGGAAAGAGCTGGGCAAGTGCAAGAACGTCCTGGCCAAGTACGAAGCTCGGCATGGCCCCCTGTAAATCCGAGGCGGGGGAAATGGGGTGTTTTGGGTTTTTTTTTCTTTTTTTCTTTTTTTTTTTTCTTGTTGCGGGTTGGCATTTGACTAGATGGACAATGTGTTTCCTGTTTGATAGCACCACACCCAAACCAACCTTTCTGTCTTCAGCACTTTACCAGAAGCAGAAACAAAACTGATGTAATGTTGGGGTTTTTTTTGGTTTTTTTTTTTTTTCTTTTTGTTTGCGTGTACGTGTCCCTGCGTGTGTGTGTGCACACGTGTGTGCCCAGGTCTGTGTCTGTGGGTGTGCATGTGTGTGGCTGTGGGTGTACGTGCGCATCTCAGCACTTGCCATTTTTATCAGCCCTCTTCAAAGGGTGCCACATTTCTACCTGGACTGTTGAGAACCGCCATAGTAAGCTTTTTATTTTTTTTTTCCTTCTTCAGTGCTGCTTCAGAGTAGGGGTTTTATGTTCTCGTAATCAGCTCCATCCTCCTGATGTACTTGGAAAGATCCCAGCATAAATTACAAAAGAAAAGGAAAAAAAAAAAAGAAAAAAGAAAAAAAGGTAGATCTCAGTTTTTTTCAAGAGTAACAAGCTATCGTTTTAAGTCTGTCTAATCAGAAAAGTTAACTTGCTAATAAAGTGCACAAATAATAATTTAGTACTACACTGCAGAACTCTTAATTTATAGATCGCTTTTGTTGTATTTTTAAGTTTTGTTAATAATTGTCTTCAGATTTAAAAGTGCTGTTAGACTGAGTTTAGCTGTACTCATGATAGATCCCATAATGGCTTCTCCGTAGCTCCTAAGGTTCCTTTTCTCTCCACGGACCCCAGGTAGATAGGTAGGAGTTGTTGGTAGAGCACAGAGTGTGTACCTTGCACTGCCTGTACCTGAAGCAATAATCCTGCGTGCATGCTGCCCGGATGTTCCCAGTGGACGTGGGATGGTTCCCTACCCAACAGGAGTCTCGACGTCTTTAACAAGGAGTTCCAAAAAGTCCCAGACACGTTCCCATGAGCATGCTGACTGTGTCCCTGCTGTGGGGAGCGCATGTGTAAGGAGCAGGATCAATAGTTGAAAATGAGAACAAAATTAAATAGCATCAAATCAGATCTGATCTCGAAATCAGAGGGGCTTTTCTGTTTTCAGTTAGTTACTCCGTTTTGTGATTAAAAGTTTAATAAATACCTAAATTCAGTTGTTTTTTTCCCCATGTTTCATAATACATTTTCTGTGGATTATATCTTGCTGTTTTAAAAAAATCACTTTTATTCAGTTAGAAGTCGTCACTGGTTTGCAAAGCCCATTTTTTCCTAGTGATTGTTGTTTTGAGTGTGACATGAACTGATGGTTCGGAACTTTATTGTTTTAAACTCTCTGCTTTTGAACATGTATATTCTAATATAAAGTGGACTTCTGAAAAATGAATGTAAGAGACACTGGTGTATTTCAGAAGGGGATGGTGTTGTCATATACTGTGGTTAATCCAATCAATCTAAGTGTTTACTCTAGACCAAAAGGATAGATACTATAAAATGTATAAAGTTTATACAGAATAATTATAGTATGTTCGTTTTGTACAGTATTTTTCAAGTACAAATACTGACAATGTATTTTGAAAGACATATATATAGCAAAAAGAAAAAGCTATTCCATGTTTAAAATATATAGCAAAGATATATATTCTCCATTATTGTATAGAAAGGAAATGCTTAGGGGTTTGTTGGTTGTTGTTTTCTTCTTTTTTTTCTTTTAAATCTGTAATTTTAAGCCTGGCACTGGCATATTCTGTGCTTTAAATTAAATTTTTATGGAAGTAATATGGCTTTCCAGGATGTTCCATATTACTGAAAAAGAGAGACTTTTTTATTTTTCATCAGAAACACATAAAGAAACTGTTTAACCAGGGACAAAGCACAACATGGGTTTTAGTCAACTATTGATTGGACATTACAACATTTTGTAATGGCAGAAAAATAATACATAACACAAAACCACTCATAGTCATTTCCAATCTGCTGCTGCTGCTAGAATCTGTTTCCAGCTGAATTTTTTTGTTATAAACAGCTCAGATCCTGTACACTGCTGTGTGTACTGCATACAGTTAGTAACAAGAGGAAAATACAGTGCTACATGCTTTGCTGACAGTTTTCTAAGTGTTCTGACATTATTTTCAAATAAAAAGGTTGTTCATTCCATTAAACCATTATTCATGCTTTAGGAGATGGCTGCAAAGAACTCAGCATTTTGGTCAGCATTAAAAACACCCTTGCATGGCCAGCATTTCTCCAGTATTTTCCCACAAACATACCTGGCTTGTCGGTGTCCTGTAACATGCAGTGCTTGCCCCTGGACCATTTGTTCAGCAAATTGAGTTTCCATGTGCTACAGAAGGTGTCAAGTGCAGTGAGTTACTCCCTGAAGGTCAGCAGCAGGCACTGAGGACACAGGAGGGTTTGGCACAGTTGGGCTCTCTGCTGCAGCCACTTGGGAATGCCCCTGGTTTTCCCTCTGGGAGAAGTCAGGGCAGGGCTCGGAGCTGCTCTGGGCATACCTTTAACAGCAGCACAGCAAACTGCAGCAGTCTCCCATCACCCCCACAAAGGGGATTTTTGGGGTGACACAAGAGCAGCGTGAGGTCAGCGGTGCCACTGCTAGGGCAGGTTCTGACCACAAAACTTTGTGTAACATGCAAAAGGCAGCTTGGAAAAGAAAAAAAAACCAGAATTGTTTTGTTTCTTTGGGCAGGGAAGGGGTGGGAAGTGGTTGAAGACTGGATACCACAGGTTTATTGAGGCATGGCCACAGAGGAGCACAGAGGTTTCTGGCTGTACCTGGCCCAGCAGTCCCAGAGCTGCTTCGGGGCCTCCTCGTCCCATCCCGGGACTGGGAATGTCACAGGCTGCAGCTTCTCTTTTGGGGTAGGGACTTTCTGAGGAGCCTGAGGGACTTGGGCACTCCCCACTTCCTGTGGGACTTAGGTACTCTGGCTGCTCTGAAAAGCTCACCTGGGGAAAAAAAAAAAAAAAAAAAAAAAAAAAGAAAAAATGGGGGGAAAAAAAGGCAGAATAAGTGGGCTTAAAATTTGGAAAATCCCAAGGTTCACTATCCAGGTTGTCTCCCTGAAATAACAATGAAAATAAATAAATGGAAGTTCAGCTCATTTTGAATTCCCAAGGACAGCTCAGCTGGGCTCATCACACCTCTGATGGCTTTGTTGCTCATGAAGGAGCTTTTAGGTATAAGAAATTGTAATTTTATAAAAATAGAAATATATATATTTGCAGAATAATTAATAGCTTATCTAAATAATTCACTGACCTCTATTACACTATAAGCATTGGCAAAATGGTTGTCTTCTCTTTCATTTTTTGCTGAAACTTAAAAGTGGATTTTTTCTTTTTACAAAAGAGTACCCTCTAGAAACCACTGGGACTGGAGATGGATTTGTGCATCTGAGCACCTTGGGGCTCTCTGTGGGAAAGCCTGTGGCAGAGGAGGCGGGGGGGTATTTCTTTTTCTGTTTTGAGTGGTGCTGAAGTCACTAAACCAAGCACCATGGAAATAAGTTCTGACTTGAATCCACAAAAGCAAGAAATTCCAAATGCAGGGGAGGAGCTAGAGCGAGCACCAGGGATGGGATCAGTTTAGACCCCTGTCATTTGAATATCTTGCCTCTGTGGGTTTGAAATACCCCCAATTATTGCTTTAAAATTATTTTTGCATGTAATTTTACAATAGAGATGTGCAGTTTATTTTTATTTTGTTGACTTCTTTTTATGTGAAGAAAAAAAGAATTCTATTAAAACTTACATGTGATCAACCATCGTATTTCTGGCAACACCACAAGACAGAATTAAATACAAGTTTAACAAATAGATCAAATTATCTGTATGACAAGAAATGGTTTGCATCCTGTATGCTGTTCAGCCCAAATATTTTTTTTGTCTGTTATTCGTAATGTTTAATAAACTTTTAAATTTTTCTTCTCTCAGCTGTGTGCTTGTTTTGGTGTATCAGGGCTTGAGGCTTTTGGAGAGAATTTTTCTCCCCCATCCTCTGGTCTGTCACACCAGGGTGTGGATCCCAGCTCATTTGGAGGGGGGCAAATATCCCCCAACCTTCCTGGCTGCCACCAGGGCTGGGTATAACCACAGCAAATGTGTATTCGCATGAGATTAAATAATTCAAATTATACTACAATTAGTGCTATTTACTATTTTAACAAAAATATTTTATTTTATATATATATATGTAAGTAACAAAGTGATAGAGTGGAAGCACCATTTCCATATATACATTATATACTTTATATATCATGAGATATGATCATGTGTTAATTCACTGTAAACTCATGCTGTAAATTCATACAGTAAATTCATAAAAATGCTGCATATCAAGGAGTACATTTTATTGTAGTATACAACATAAGTCAATGTTACTCTCCATTATAGCTAATATTTTATATGGGCCACATGAGAGATAATACATACTACAGGCTTTTAGATACCTAGTTTATATAAATAGATACAGCCTGAGAGAGAAAAACTGTAACTCAGGACTAACCCTTCCTGTACACAAGTTATTAAATATGTGTACATATGTACCTATATATTTATAGGTGGGTACAGAGCATGATATATAGGCACACATACCTATAGAAGTCGCAATTCGAATGCACATAGCACCTACTATGCAGAAAATGTATGTTTTAATAACACACTGACTCAATCTCCCCTCTGCGTGTGTGCATGCTTTCATTAGTTTTAAATATATAGCTATAATATAAATTTATATATTTATAAATTTATAGACACACATATCTGTGTATTAAAATATATGAATTAAAATTGCATTTTCATATACCATGTTTATCATAATTGCTTTTAGCTTTCTATTTTTATACACCTATATAAATATATCAATAGCTTTATTAATACAATGGTTTTTAATGAGACAGAAAGTGTATTTGGTCTAATAGCCACACACACGTGCATCTGCACAAGCACATATATCTCTGTGCATCCATAGAGCTATACATTGACTAATTATACTTTCATAGAGAACATTTAACAGCACTTATTTTATTAATAAACCTTTATAACTTTGTTTTAAAATACTTATCTATTTTATTGCTATAAAGGCTGTTTTTGCCATATATGTTATGCACGAGCTATAATTGCTACAAATCACAAACACAATATGGGCACACACATCCTTGTAGCTCTTTCTCTCTAAGATAAGTTTAATAACTGTATTTCATTTAGGCTACCAGAATTTACTACTTGAATAGAACTTTTTAATACACAGGAAAAATATTTTATTGTTAGAAAGGTGCCTTTATGATACTTGCTCTGAATTATGCACAAGAGTTGTCATAATATATGTACATTTCCACACTCACCTGTATGCCCATATAGCTCTGGGTGTCTATAAACTGTGTGTGTATATATATATATAGAGAGAGAGTGTGTTTATATACATATATGGATATATATGTATATATATACAATACATATATATATGTACTGTGTCCATATACTGTTGTATACACTGATATAAATTCAGTTATATTTTCATACAGCATACTTAGCAGAATTTAATTATCTAGGTTAATATTTTTATATTTCTAATTATGTATTTTATTGCTGTAAAGGTCTGTTTTTACTAGACATTCTATATTATGCACAGACACATGTATGTGCACACACATAAACACACATGTACACTCCCCTTCCTCTCACTGTCTAGTCAAACAGAAATATAATTTTAATAATAGTGTTAATTATTAATTAATGTTAATCATTAATTATAATTTAAAATGTTTCTAATACCTTTATATGAAGATGCATCTAAAAATTGTCATCACTGACAGGTAAAGATCTGAGTATAAATATATAGTATATGTTGTGCACCAAAAATGTGTTTTAATAACCCAGAAACCCTCCCTGTGGCTCTGGTGCTCAGCCCCTCTGCACACACACATCTCTGTCACAGAGGGTTCCATGTATACACTCAGCACAGGTTTAAAAAAAAGGAATATAT
>VZSE01003284.1:643953-751188 GCA_013398275.1 Promerops cafer | reverse complement strand
GTGATTTAAAGGTTAAAAAATTATATTTTCATACTGTTTTTTAAAAATATATTAAGTAGATTTTATTATTATGAAGATTAATAAATGTTATATGGGACACAACATGTATTTCTTCTAATACACACATTCACCCTGTCTAGGTGTTTGTGCACATTTATCTTTACATGCACACAACTAGAGACATCTAATAACTATATTTCACACTGCCAACTCAACAGCATTTTCTTCATTAATATGGATTTAGAGCTTTTTGTATCCACATTTTATTGCTAGAAAGATTATATTTGCTATATATGTTATGTACAATTTTAAAAGTATTTCTTATTATAACATTTTATAATATATATTATATATATTATATCTATACATTATAACAAATATAAATATTTGTTATAATGCAGAAACACAAAAGACGTCCTTGACTGCTTCTGTGTGTGCTTTTAGCAGCCTTTTTTATTATTATGTTTTTATATAAGGTATAGAACAGATGATACATAAAACATGGTTTTGGAGATGTTTTATTTTTTATTTACTTTATATGACAGGATTTTCACATATAATGAGGTATTTATTAGCACACGTTTACATATCCAGAGAAAATTTAAGAAGTATTATTAATACAGCGTAGTTAGTAGCATAAATATACTTTAATACGTAAGTATTTAAAATAAACCGTCTCCTCTCCACCCCAAGCCCAGGAGACACGCCCCAAACGCAAGAGTACATTTTGGAGTCGTTTTCCACTGCTTTTGCCACTTTGGGGTCCTAGCAATTTTGTTTTAACCGACTTGCTTTGACTTCAGGATGAATTTGGCGGATTTAACATTTCTTGGGTCATTTCTGGATGAAACGATCCCAGAAAATCCATGATTTAAAAACACAAAAAAAGACTGGGGAAGTCCGGTGCCGAGGTGTTCCCGTGGCCGGGCACAGCCCCAGCTCCGGCAGCTCTGGAGCATCCGACGTTGCCTTAGGGCTGGGTTTGCTGTTTCTTTGTAACTTTTACCCGAGTCCCAGTTTTCATGAAACCTGTGAGAACTTAAGAATCGTTGAGATGCTTTAAATCCTCTATCACCCTTGCCCAGCTGCTTAAAAGAAATGAATCCGGAGCCAAATAAAGACACAGCCGTACCCATGGCAAGTCTGGACGGCAAAAAACGAATCCTTGACGCTGCGTTTAAGAGGAATAAATAGGATTTGTCGCTGTGACTGTGACCGGTGCGTTTCCGCAGCATATTTTTTTTTTGTTTTTAAACATGTAATCTCTCCCTAGGTGCACATGTGGGTGGGGAAGTGGGCGGGATCCATGGTGGGAATGCGGGGAGCCCCTCCGAGCCGACACAAGAGGTCACGCAAGAGCCGAGAGCGGCTCCCGCGCGCTGGGATCTGCTCCAAAACACCGCCAGCTTTTCCTCTTAATGTCCCTTTTATCCTCCCTCGGGAGCTTCTCCCTCGGTGCAGCGGCTGCAGGTGAGACCCTGTGAAGGTCTAAGCCACTGGTGGTCAGGGGACAAACACAGTGTCACCTCACCAGTGCCACTGCTCTGCCCGAGCCCCGTGTGAGACATCTGGGGCTGGAAGTGCCCGGGTGCCCGAGGTGCTCCAGCTACTGTCTGGAAGTGTCAAACACACTCGGGCTTAAAAGGATGATGCTCAATCATTTTGCACATTCACAAACTCAATTTTAATTGAAATGTGATAATTAGCCCCACCTGCAGATAGCACCCAAGAGCCAGGTTTCACCTGGGACGGATGAAACCAGTCAGAGGTAATTTATTGTAACCAGGACTTTGGCCCAGCAACCTAATTCCTCTAACCTCTATTTCGTTCCTGTTTTCCCTCTCCGCCTCTGCAGCCTCCAGACAGAAACATCACCCCTGGGAAAGGACACAGCGCCCTGCTCAGCTGTATCTCAACCCTGGGCCCACCTTGCAGATGAACTGGTTTCCCCGTTCTGAGGTCCCAGTGGCCCTGGAGGAAACATGGCTTGTTAATTGGATATTCTTCCACCACTAAATTGGGGCTTTTTGTGTTACCTGGTGTTAGCAACTTGGATTATGAGGATGAAATACAAATTATGCTGTGGATCCCTGTGCCACCTTGCTTTATACCTGCAGGTCAGCATTTAGCACAACTTGTTTCATTTTCCAACAAAACCCCTGCTGGTTTACCCCTGTGGCATGGGTGGCTTTGGCAGCACAGGTCACCCCCAAATTTTTTGGACAAGTTCTACCACAACAGCTCAGCAAGCCCTGGCATGCAGCATAGACGGCAGAAAATTTAAAAGGTTTGTCAATACCAGAGCTGACATCTCCACCATCAGAAGCAGCGAATGGCTCAGTGATTGGCCCACAATTAACCCCACCTCGACCCGAACTGGGGTGGAAGGAATGCAGCACCCGAGACAGAGTGCTCACCTCTGGCTTGTTCTTGGCCCTGATGGGCAAAGTGCCTGGATTGCACCATTAATTGCTGCTATACCATGTACATTATGGACAATGTGGACATATACATAGGACAATTTGGAACTACCATGCAGATAGATTCAGCTTCACTGAAGGATCTTTTTATAGGGGCCATTGATCAGCCATTCCGAACTCTATTTGGCAAACTCATGTCACTCATATTCCAGAATTTGATTGTTTGAAATATGTTCATGTATCTGTTGACACTTAGTCTTGTTTCTTGATGGCAACTGCTACACCAGAGAGAAGGCCCGTGATGTCACTCGGCGCTGGCTCACCTGCTTGGCCACTTTAGGCCTTCTGGCCACCATCAAAACAGACGATGGGCCTGCCTACGCTTCTGAACCAGACTTGCCAATTCTTACAACAATGGGGTGTCTCCCACAACTCAGGTATTCCCCACCCTCCCACTGGGCAGGCTATTGTTGAACAGAACATTGAAAACCATGCTTGAAAAACAAAAGAAGGGGGAGTCAGGGTGCCCACATGACAGGTTAGCAAAAGCCTTGTATGTTCTCAGTTTTCTGAATCAAGATGAGGTTGGCCAAACAGCGTGTGAAAGAGAGTTTTCTTGCGATGTGAAGGTTCATCTCAGACCTCCAGTGATGGTAAAGGACCTGTTAGCAGGGCAATGGAAAGGACCCTTAAATCAACTGATAGGGAGCAGGGTTATGCTTGTGTCTCCACAGGTCACCACATGAAATGGGTTCCTTTGCGGGGTGTGTGCCCATTTGTTGCGCCATCCTGACTGGCGAAGGCCCTGCCAATGTCTTACCCCTGAGATGGACAGAGCAAATGAACGATGCCCATTCTGATACCCTGTGCACTAACATTGTTCATGTCACAGCATATGTTGGTGTTTTTGAAGAGTTGTTAGTGGGTTACTCCCCCTCTTCCTTGCTCAGTCGTATTACATCTGAAAATGTTTCAGGATCCGCTCAGGTTTTTCTGATCTTGTAGACAACCTCTGCTTCGGGGTATGGTTTAAGCATTTAGTAGTATATAGCATAATTGTCTTTGGTGGATTTTATTGATTAAACAAAGAAGGGGGAGATGTGGGAAATAAGAAATCCTGTTCACTTCTGTTCACTCTTGCCCACCAGAAAGCACTCTGGGAAAGGTTCAGCTAAGAGCAAGGTGAAAAATAGGTCGTGTAAGCAGAGAACAAACTGTATGACTGGTGTGTGGTCACTTTGTGCGTGGGGCAGTGATTGGTTGGCCAGACGTGTGGACGCTGCATGATGAAAAAAGGTGTTTGGGTAAAAGGACGCGTGAACAGTGACACTGCAGAGGCAGGCAGCCAATGTGTGCTTGTTTTGCTTCAGTTTAGAGCATAAAAAGGCTTGGTTTTTTGCAATAAAGTGTTTCCCTCGGAGGAAAAAGGGGGAGGTCCATGTGTCTTTGTTCCTCGTTGCTACAAAGAAGCAAATGCTGCCTTCTTGGAATGCTGGTTTTGGGGTAGAGTTAAATTTTCTGGCTTGATGCCCCTCTCCTGAAACATGGGATTACAGCTCCTGCTTCCACCTCTCCCTCCTTTTGCAATAATTTCTCGTGTCCCTGTGTCACAACACCAGCTGGGAAAAGTGTCTGGATCCTGGAACATCCTGCTGGCTCTGTCAAACAGGGTGGCAGGGAAGCAAGATTGAAGGGACTGGGTTTGTTTAAATCTAGGGGAGAAGAAAGCAAGGCAAGAAGTGACTCTCCAGCTACAGAAAACCTGCTTGGAAGGGCTCTTCTCTGAGCTGCTGCAGACAGGACAAGGAGTAACAAGCTTAAAGTACAGCAAAAAAACCCAGTGCTTGGACAGCCAGAAAAAAAATAAAAATCAAGAGGGCAGCGGGTGAAACTTTGAAATAGACTGCCTGGGAGGATTGTGAAATCCCCATTATTAGAGGCTTTTTTAAAGGACTGACAGGCTGAATCCATCCTGCCTGCAGGCAGAGGAGGGGCTAAAAATACTTCACAGTCCCTTCAATCTTTATTTTCAGTGTTTTAGCAGAAGGCAGATTAAGCTGCCCAGCACCGCCATCAGCTTCAAGACAAAAGCCATTTCCATTCAAACATATTAATATATTAAGACACGTATTAAACAAAAATAAAATCCATATTCCCCTCCTGCACCAATCCTGAGCTTCCCACGTTCATGGGTTTTGAGAAGACAGTTGAGTTCCCACAGCAATGTTCAATCCTCCAGCATTTAAGATGCTACTAAATCCTTGCTGGCTGAATTAAAAGTGCCACAGGTTCCCCATGTTCAGTAGGTGTTGTGGGTTGGGTTTCAGTGTTTCAACATCCAGAACAACTACTGCTCTCCATCCAAACATCCTGTGGGCTGCTCTGAATGTCCTGTTGGAGGATGGCTCAGTTGCTGGCTGGCTGTGTCACAGGAGCCACATGCCATGCCTGGTCACACCTCTGGGCCTCTCCTGGAAGCCACCACCACCCACCAGGCAGTGAGGAGGCGCCTGCTGGAGCTAAAGCCACTCATTCAGTCAGTCTCTACCAACAGCTTTTCACCTCTGAAAATTTAAGGGAGATTTGCAAAGGCACCTAGAGGATTTGGGCACTCAAATCCACGCCAGCAGGGCTGGGGCTGCTAAGCAACAGAGATATCTGAACAGATCCCTCTGAGAGCACACGAGCTTCATTAGCCAATGATGTAACTTATGTTATAAAACCAGCCTCTCTGCCAGCCTTTTGCAACAGGATTTTGGTTCCCCAGCTTATCCTTAGGAGCAAGCACCCTGGTTCTGCAAAGGAAACAAGCACTGCCACCCTTACTGCTCACTGCAGACAGGAGGAGGATGCCTGGGGTGGAAACAACCAAGGGACAGACACCCAGCTCAGTACCAAAACACCATCCACCAAACATTACCCAAATAGGAATCTGAAAACTTTCTATCAAGAGAGCCCTGCTTTCCCTGGGGCTTGGACCTGTGAGTGTGTGTTCAGCTGGCACCTGGGACAGGTGCTCTGTGCTGAATTCTCCAGGCAGGCTGCAAAGCTCACCCCAAGGCTGAGCAGCCTGGGGGTGTTTAGCCCCAGGGACCGTGTCACCACACCACACCACTGCTGCTTGTGCCACTTGGGCAGTGCTGGGAATGCCAAGTTAAGGCATCCCAACACTTCCAACAGCCACTAGAGAACATCTCAGGTGTCTTATGTCCATTCCCTTCCCTCTGACAGTGGCTGGTGAATTCATTCAGACACACGATGACTGAAACACTCCCAAGCAGCAGGATGGAGGAGCAGCCTCTGGCTGCTGGAGCACAGTGGTCCATGGCACAGGCTGAGAAAGGGAAGGCAGAGAGCACCCACACCCTGGAGCCAGCTTTGCTGTGCCATCCTGATCACTCTTTTGTCAACTATTTTTAGCTTTAACCTTATGGCACCTATTGATGGGGGAAAGCAATCAGCAGCAGAGCCGACATCCTGCGCTCTTTAAAAATAGCACAGCATGGAGAAAACATTTAGTCATGCACATGATGTGACATGACAGCCTTGGCCTTCAGGGACATCTTGTGGCTAAACACACCAGACACAAGTAAAGAATTGTGTAGAGGTTCTGAGCAGGAGGGGCACTTAAGCAAGAAAAAAAAACTATGAAAAATTTTCGTATCTTCTCTTTAACTTGCTCATTCCAGCCCCAAGGATGTGCATTTTATAGAATATCCTGAGTTGGAAGGGACCCACAAGGCCACTCAAGCTTCCTTGGAAAGGACTTCCTTATTTACCTAGAACTGGGAGATGGCAACACAATTTCTTACCATAATCACAAATAATTAAGAGGAATGTGCAGCAGAGAGGATTGGAACAGCAGCCTGCTTTTAGACCTCTTTTTGTTAACAGGAAGAAAAATTAATACTGTCTTTGGCCATTCCTCACTGTTTACTTTAAACTAATACAATTCAAACAAGCACTCTAAGGTAAATCCTTAAATGAAGCCCTTCATTTAATATAATTATTTTTTGATGTACAGGATAGTGTGTTATAAAAACATGACCTAAGAATATATTCAAAGTACCTGCTGCATCCCTGACATTTTCTGGAAAGGTCCATCTGAAATGTTTGCTCCCTCTGCTTCGTTTAGACTCAGCCTACATGTTGCACTTCTAAAACCTAGAGGCATAGAAAATATAGAAGCAAGTGCTCTTAAAAACATTTGCCTCGGGAAGACAAAGAAATCCCATCTCTGTACCACAGCAAGCATTACTGGGAAAAGCACTGTCCTTACTCTTGAGAGGAATCAGCCTCGAGAGCTGCAATTAGATGGAGGAGAAAAAAAGAAAAGCCTAATTTATATGCTTGCTTTCCAGACAGAAACACATTTTTAGTTCAGCTTGTCTATATTTTATGCAATGATACTCCTCCAGGGATAGGAGCAAAATGATGTATTTCAGTGTTCTAAGCTGAAAAAAAATCCCAATATATTCTTATACCAAATAATGTTATAAGAAAATTGACCCAGAACAGCAAAAGGGAAAAGCAAGTTCTAAATCTTGACCAAAATCTAGACAGAAATATATTTTTTTCCACACTAAAAACTGAATAATTTGGATTGCAATCTTACTGTTTTTAAAGCATTGGATGAGCAGGCATTAGGGTCCCAAGCTTCAACTCAGGACCCCTTTTGTCAGGAGTGGCCACAGTGTCAGTCCCTGACTGCCCTGCCCAAGTGATGGAGGGGGAATAAAACAAGCACCAAGAATACAAGAGTTTCCAAATTGCACCAAATGTTTATTGTTAGTCTAGTACATTCAATATCATGTTGACTAGAATACAGTAATTCAAAACATTTTTGGCGAATTGAAACTTTTTAAAAACCATTTCAAACACTCCAAAAAGTAAATGTCATGAAAAATTAACTTAAAATTAAAACAAACATATTCAAGCAATAGTTTAACTTTTGACTACAGAAAACCTTTACATGTATTTTAGTGGTTTTAGCAGTACTGCATTTCAACAAAATATATGGACTCACAAAAAGTGGAAAATATTAAAATAGACACAATGTTAAAAAACTGAGGCATCCAGATCTGCAAGACTGTTGAAGCAGAATCACCTGCCCAGCTGTTCCTTTTGCTCTCTTTTGGGCAGTTCATGAGTTTGCTGTGATGTTGCCACTTCTCTGATGACCTGCTACCACCACACAGCAATTCTTCAATGTCTTGAATTTAAAGTTTGTCCCACTGGTAAATTCCCTATACAAATGTAAATATTCTAAAACTTGCGACCCTCTGGCAAATCTGAGTGAAACAGGACCTTTAAAACATCCTTATCTTGCTATTTATGGTTTGCAGACAGGCAATATCCAGAACAAATCTGAAAAAGGCAACACATTTTGGTTTTGTTTTTAAATACTGACATGAAAAACGGAGTAAATTAGAAAATGGATAAAGTCAATCTTAATATAAGACATTAATTATATAGTGGGACAAGATACAATCGTTGGAAAAACAGGATTACAGTGACTCTTCTACACTGGTCATTAGAGCACATGTTCTACAATCATGACTTGCTACCACAGCTGGATTGCCTGTACAGACAGACAGTAACAAAGACCAGTTAGATTCTGTATGAAGTCCCAGGATGACAAGAGACACCCTACCAAGCTCTCCAAGCTCTGCTCCCTGCACAGGCTGAGCCTGTGAAGAATCCTGAGCCCCAGGTGCTCAGCAATGCTCTGCCTGCTGCTCCCACCTGGATTTGCCAGCAGAACCACCCTACCAAAAGCTGCTGGGACCAGTCAGTTTAAGTCCCTTTGGAAATCCAAGCCTCAATGCCACGTGTGTGTACATGGTGGGGGGAAAGGAGTGGCTCTGACTTGGATGGGGGATATGAGCCCCCACCCAGGGCAGCACGGGTACAGCTGGGAACTCAGAGGAGAAAATTACTTCAACTATTTCTTTTACAGCTCTTCATCATGAATAAAACCAACTTAAGGTCTAGTTCAGTGGTACTGTAAATGAGCAGAATGCTGCCACGTTAGAACTCAGCAGAATCACATTTAGGTTTTAGTTTGTAAAAGTGGTTATTACAATTACAGCTGCAACACAACCTTGGGAAGAGGTACAATGTTCACTCCTCAGGACAGGGTGTGGAATGTAACCATTTCTTGCAGGATTCTGCAACATGAATAACTGCATAGATGACAGCTGTGTGTCTTCAGTTCAATAAATGTACTTTTAAAGTTTACAAAAAACACAGAAAAGTTTCTATAAAAGTCACATTATACCAAGATAATGGGTGGTAAAAGTATATTAGTTGTCTCTGATTCATGTTTAAGAAATGACTCGTGGAAAGGTGATAGAAACCAATTTCAGGTCAAGAGCATTACATTTTCACTATTGCACTGACTTCACCATTTGAATCACTAATTTAGAAAAATTCACATAGTTAAAAATTGTAAAATTAAACTAGCATACAAAATTTGTTTGTAAACATCAGGTAGCCAGTTCTGCTAACATGGAATGGACTCTTGGTTACTGCAGTACAGTATCTTGGTTATTTGCAGCACTTGCCATGTGATGGGCAATGGCAGGACACAAACATCAGTTCACAGTAATTGTGTTCACAGAACTACCAAAGTCAGTGCAGTTTTGCTGTGCAATTTCCCCAATTCCCCCAAATTCTTTAACTCAAATAATACTGTTACAGAGGCCAAGTGCAGATTATTTTTTTAATATATCTCTATATCTGTAGATATAGGGATATGCACAATCTCATAAGTGACGAATGATGTCTGCAGGACTTCTGTAAAGGTACTTCCAAATGGCATAGTAATGGACAGCAGCTGCTGTGGCCACGAAAACGTGCCAGATGGCGTGGGCAAAGGGGATCACTCCATCACTCTTGAAGAACACCACGCCCAGGCAATAGATCAAACCTCCCCAGGCCACCTCCTGCAGTCCCTCGGTGTTGCTCTGTCAGGGAACAAGGACAGGTCAGGGGCAGGGTGTAAAGGGGGAAAAGTGTACTTATGGACAAAATACAAAGTGCTTTTCTCCCCCAAGCAAAGACAGCTGGCTGTGAAGCTCAGAAAATATTGGGTGGGACAGATGGACAAGTGAGAAATGCAGTGTATTTATATTACACTTTGCGAAATGCACAATAATGTGTTTATATCCCATGTCCCCATAGCACTAGAGCAGTTAGAGTGGGACAACTCAAGAACTAAAACAAGACTGATGGTTTGCTTCATCAGCATGGCAGACAATCATGGAGACAAAACCACATTACTCTGTGGAAGTGGGAGTTTAATGCAGCTCCTGCCAGCAAGACTTTGATACAGCCAGCTAGGCATTAGCTTGAAAATGTGTCAGGTTTACATTAGCTGCAGAGAGAGTTAATCAACATTATTTAACACGTGTAACTACAAATAAGTTTGGAGTGGGATGCTTTTCAGATGCACCAAGAAACCCAGGCTCTCTTTATCTACATAATGCAGCCCAGATTGAACAAAACAAGGCAGCATTTCACTGAAATGTGAACTACAAATCCAAACTGCAACTGGTTGTATTGGGTTGCTCTGCAGAGAACATTTACAAGTACAGTGTACTAAAATGAACATCTCTGCAGAGGAAAGAGCTGCACTGGAATTTAAGCTGGTTATAAAAGGCAAGTTTTGTTTGTTTGCACTGTTAATAGTCACATTCCTTACCATGGATGTCACTACCAGAGCAGGAGAAAATCCCATCGCTAAATAGAAAAAGAGTTCAACGATCTTATACCTAAAAAGGAACGATTTGAGTCATTTAAGGAGGTGTACAAAGGGACATACATTTCCTTCAATAGCAAAAAAGAATATTTTAAATTATGTGTTGGTATGGGGTCATTATTCATAAAGCTTTTCATGCAGATAGATAACCAGTGTTTTATGACAAAATTAAAACTAGTGTTTATCTCTGCATTGTAGAGCTGCAGGCAATACCTTCTCTAAATACTGCCTAGAAGCCTTCACTTGCAGTAAGTACCAGAGACAAAACATTGAGACAACTTAAATTTTCTTATTTGATGAGAACCTTGGTAGCTCATCTCCAAAACAAAACAGGCTTGGCCTTGACCTCTGAGGATAATTCTCAGTTTAAAGTTAAATGCAAAGAATAATTCTTACTTTTCATGGTAGAGAAATACATAAAGGGTTCCTCCAGCAGCCATCAGCCAGATGAACCATCTCATGTGAGATGCCAGAGGTCCCAGCTCACGGAGATTTAACCTGGAGGCACAGAGGTTGCAAGAGACAAAAGTGATGAGTAGACAGACCACAATGACACAAGAGCAGTAGGGATTAATAAAAACAAATAAATACTCAGAGCTTTAAATACAGAATGATGGGGGAAAAAACACTGGGACATTCTACCCACAGAGAGCCAGAGGGTGTTTGCATTGATGGGTGGAAAGCATGAACTGAGGTATGTGGAATATAAATAAACTACTTTCTGATGTTTTCTAGCATCACTTTCTGTTCAGCAAGGCCCAGGAGATGACATTACAATGTGTGTCACAACACAGAATGTGGTCAATTGCATCCAACAAGGCATCTATAGATTTTGGAAAGCTGCAATGACAAACTGTTTACTTTGGAGAAGCTTTGATTCTGCAGCTGTGGTCCCCATTTCTTACCATGGTGCATAGGATGCTGCAATGAAGACATAGATCATCATTCTGTCACACATGTGAAAGCAATGCTCCATTGTCCTAGGGAGAGACAGACAGAACAGGTCACCATGACACGTTTTGGAAAGATTTTTGCATCATCTGTTTTTCCTGGCATGCTTTGGAATTACTTTGGGGAAAATACCATCACCTCCATCCCTTTTAAAACCATGTGGAGGACCTGAGACACATAAGAGCTGAGCACTTCTCCAGTCCTCTCCCCTTCTCCACCCCACCTTGCATCCCTGTCACATCAACTCTGCCTAATACAGACACTGTTACTGTTTATTGACTACCAGCTAAATCCAATTTATGGCCCAGAATGATTTAGGAGTCTTACAAGGGATAAATAGAATAAAATAAACCACATGTCAGTTTTGCTATTGTTGCCTTGGTCTCGAGGTTTCCTGCTCGTTAGCTGGGCATTGGCAAAAGCTGTGTTCCTCAAAGCACTTGAGCATGCCATATTATCCCTCAACCACTTACACTATGTTTGTCCCATTCTGCTTCTGGATTAGGAGCCACGAGGGTCTATGGAAACACATTTTCTTTGTGACAAGGCAGCAGACATTAAAGTTCATGAGCTTGGCTTACTATTTCTTCCAAAAAAAAATCAAGGGTGTTTTTATCATGATTCAGTAGCAAGTACCACTCCAACCTCCTGTAAAATTGGTTTTGACTAGGAAACGCAATGGGGAACATCACAAGAAAGTGAAACATTTTCTCCTGCTACCTTAAGTGACTCTTTTTCCAGGAAACGATGTGGAACACAGTGGAGACAATGAAGAGGGCGCAGAGCCCCACCCCGTACATCCACGCTGTGATCTTCTCCCAGCGGTCGTCGGAGAGCCGGTGGAGGAGGGCACTGCCCACGATGGCAGGAACAATGAGGAACTGGCAAAACAAAAGGCCATTGTCAGGCCTCTGCCGCGGTGCCACCCACAGAGCAGCACCAGCAGGCAGAGAGCTCGGCCCCACCCAGAGAGAGCTCTGTCATTCCGTTTGAAGCTGACACACTGGCACCAGAAATTCATCAGTGTCTCAGGCACAGGTTAGATCTGGTTTTGCTAAATTTCTCCCCCATGGTACCAGGGAAGGTTACCATGACAGCCATGACAGCAAATTCTTTTGTCTGATTTTGTAAGTATTAGCAGTGGTTTTATTTTCACATTCTGCCTCGTGTTTTAAAACCATGTTGATCTTGCTCTAAGCTTGAATTTAAGCCACCTCTTGAGCACAGATACAAAGCACAAGACAGACCAAAATAAACTTGAATCCCAAATGAAGAAAACAGAGCATTTAGCGAAGTGCAGTTGCAAGAATTAAGCAACAGTTTTGCAGAACTTGGGTTTAAGCTATCATAAATAAATTAGATGCAAACTTCTCTCATGAATAGATTTTTATGCACAAAGATGTTCTTCTAATGGAGTGTATCTAGCTCTGTTTTCCTTCCCACCTCGCTCTCAAGTATTTTTATTTCACTTCTTCCAAAACAGGCCTTGTTCAAACATCATGATAAAATTACCACACTTGCATGAAGCATCCAAGAAGTGGCTGCAGGCTTCACATACATTTAAAACTACAGTCCCTTCCAGAATAAAATATGTGATGTACCTCTCTCTCCTTCAGGAAAAGACAAAAAGAAAAGGGGGGAAGGAGACAATAACCCCCAAAAAACCCCCTAAGTCCAACAAATTTTTAAAGAAGAGAGCTCACTGACTCAGATATTTCTACCCATCTCCTTCCACTATCAAGTCAGCCTTCTAAGTTACAGATAGTGCACAAATTCCCTTCCAGGCCCTACAGCCTGTCTAAGATGCTAATTTGTTCCCTTGAATTGCAAATAAGCTTCTTAGGTTAAATTCTTGGTAATTTAACCCAAGTCTCATTATGTTAAACAATAAAGCCAGGAACAAGCAATGTTTAAACAAATCTGGCCACCTTGCATTACAGGTTTGATAGCTCAGACTGCAAAGTTCTAGTTTAGCCAAACCTGTCTGTCCTTTATCTCATTACAGACCAGAGGAAATCGAGGTTCTGCTCAGTGCAGAGGACGCAGAGCAAGCTGAGTGGATCTGAGAAGCAGCCAGTTGAGCCAGAGAATAACAAAAAACAAGTGGCTTTCCCTTCTGACTTTGAAGTACATCAGCTGTAGCTTCATAACTATTAAATTTCCTTATGTTTTGCAAAATTTAGTATATTTGTGCCAAAAGCCGTAGAGCTTTGGAAATGAAAAGTATGGCATTGATACATTCACAGCATTGGGACTAGAGGTGAAAACACTTCCTGAGCTTTGTAATGAAACTGTGAAAGTTGACTTGGTGCACTTTAAAGGCCAGAAATAGTCTGCCAGCCTGGCTTCTCATTTATCACCAACCCTAAGTCTCCATGCACACATCCTGGATAGCCCCCAAATTCAGGGAAGGTTGAAATGTGTCACTCCTCAGGAGATCAGTCACTCCTCTTTTCCACACATGACACACAGTGTGAATGAAGCGTGGCTGAAGCCCCTGGGACAGCCAGGAGCTGATGAGATGTGACAGCTGTTTCATTTAGTTTGTGCAGGGGACAGGAGGATACTCAGCCCTAGAAATGGTGGTGCAGCTATGGCTCTAAGCTGAACAGTCTCACTGTATCCGCATTCCTCAGTCTCCTTCCCAACTTTTGGCGCAAATTTCAGTTTTGAATAAACTTGACAGAGAACTAAAAGGTTTCAGAGAGATTTAAGTACCCAAAAATACCAGGTAGAACAGCAAATTCCTAATTCCCTACAACAGCCTGGGCATGAGCTGCTCAGGGACTCTGACAGAGACCACGTCACAGGAAAAGAGCCCTCTTTGGGTTTAGATTTAGATATTACACAGAATAACCTGCCTTTCTTACACAGAGACCCCAACTTTTTACTAATCTCCTCAAATATTTCACGAGCTAAGCTGTGACATGGGATGCTCAAAAGGGCCAAAACAAAGTTCAGTGTCAATCACTTTTCCCAGTAATTGTGTATAAAGTGATACAGTCAAAACAAAGAAGCAATTCTCTTATCAACTCTTTCTTTGCACCTTCAGAATCAAGAGTACAGCACATGAATGAAGACTTTAATCCCTTTTTTGCTTTGTCCTGCTTTAAAGAACAATTCTACCTCTCTCAGGGAAGAGCACTGTATTCCATGAAAAGGACTGATTGTTTTTTCTAAGTGTTCTTCAGTTCTTTTTGGAACCATTTTCCTCTCTGTGCTTGATAGGCACCATGGGAACACTCAGACGAAACAAGAGATGTTTTATTACTCTTTTTTTTTTTTGCTAAAAATAGCTAGATTAAATACAAAATCCAGAAATTCTACCCTACTGTTCCAGCCAACTCAATGAAAGTTCTTTAGATGGCAATGCCATAACAGATAATATATGGTACAATGGGCTTTACCCATCTTACAAAAGAAATACAAAACTTCAGTTCATAAAAAAGGCAGATTTTCCCACGTTCATTTGAAAAAATCACTTGCACAAGAATTGCATTTTAATCTCCAGTTTTAAGAATGGAAAAGCCATTAATCAGTCCTTTAAAAGGAGAAGAATTTACCAAAAAGCAGTCAGAGAATCAGAACTAACACAATGAGTGGGATTGTGCTGTGTCATTTTACAGCATGACAAAGCATTTCTTAGTTGCCAATATTCCTTGAAAAAAAACTCCAGCTACAAGTCACAAAATCTTGCTTATTTCATCATGGAGTGCAAGTCTTCGAAGTGAATATCATCAAACCCAGTAACTTAATGTACTGTAAGCAAACCCAGAACTGTGATGTGCAAATTTACTAATTTTAGCACCTTGATTAATCCTGGCTGCATCAGAAGTGGGGCTGGAAGGGAGATCTGCAGAACAAGAGAGAAGGCAACAGTCTCCTAAGCTTTCTACAGAGAAATGCCAGAACCAAATGAGAGAATGAAGTTAAAAGCTCTTTGCAATAAGGAGGGAGATAAAGGATTAAAATATGTTTATTTACATCTACAGGTAGTAATCTTTCAGAACAGTTTTCAGCACAACCTCTGTGTGGTGTATTTTGGGAAACCAACTACCACAAACCCTGCTGTCACAACGAACAAAAAGCCTTAAGGCACAAGGAAGGAGGCTGACACAATAAGCTGTGAACCTCATCAGGGCCAGTGAAATTACACTCTCTGATTACCAACTTACAGCAAAATATCCAGTACCTTCCACCTGTCTGGGGTTGCTTAGGATACTGCTCCACTGGTCAGTATTTTATCTGTATTCTTTCCATATTTCTCCAGACAATCTCTGCCACAGAGAGCTTTAAAAAATCCGTTTGAAGTTTTGCTTTTGTATCTAACAGTCCTGGAAAATGAAGTTATTTTCCTTGCACATCATGCAGGCAACAACAATTTGAAGCATGAGCCACTGCAGCCGAGCATGGTGTTACTGCTGCAATCTCACGAGCCTCTCACTGGGAGGGAAACCCTAAGGGCACAAAGATGGTCCACACACTTCATTTTTGGAAAGGAAGGCAACAGAAAGAGCAATACAGCTGCCAGCCCCGCCCCCAAAAAATGGGACACTTAGAGGGGACCGTGAAGGGCTGTGCCCATCTCCAGCTGCCTGCTCCAGGAGTGCACTCCTGTTACCATCTCTCCCAACTTTTCAATTTTCCCTTAATTTTAGGAGACCAGTAACATGGAGTGGAAGGCTCACAAGCAACTTGGGCTGTGCAACACAGAGAGCAGAGAAACTGCTTATACCAGTCAGTGGGAATGGAGACATTTGCATCAGAGGAGCCCTTCTGAAATTTTGATCACCCCTTCTTCCATGCTCAAATGGCCTTCTAAATGCTCCAAGTCTCATTTTTAAAATATTTATACTACTTCTGTTTTTCCATGTATTTCACTAACCCAACCTGGAATACAGACTATAATTAATTTTAAGAATAGTTACTCCTTTTAAGGCAGTTAGAAGAAACATTTAAAGTAGTGTAAAGCAAGCCATGTCTAAACTCTGGGTTTTAACACAACAGGGTCTACCTTTTGTCTGATAAACCTTACACACACCAGAAAGCTTCATGATGAAAATGTGATCTCTCCCCTCCAATTCTCACAACCCCTGCTTTTCTCATGCACTGTTTCCTTCCTGTTCCTCTGAACAGAGAACAGTTCTTTCTGTCTGTTTTCAACTACTTTGCTGCCATTCCTCTCTCCCGGTGTCTGAAGGCAAGTCCACACTTCATTTAAAGTAAAGCAAGACATTTAAAATAGCCTTACAAATAAGAAATTTGAAGATACCTTACTATGCCACACGAAACTACCTTTATTGTACCAAAAAGTTGTACCTGGGATTCTATACCTCCTTTATTCTTATTTTTTTGTTGCTTGTTCGTTTTTTTACTGAACAGCTGCCATAAACTGATTCCTGTGTATTTTTAAGTTGAAAACCAGATGGGATATCTAATGAGAAGTACACCCACACTGATAAAGTAGAAGTTGACTGCTTCCGGAATTATGAATAAAAGTTTGGAATAAAAATATATTGCAGAACCATTGTTGAATTCTGTTTTGTAGAACCATCAATGTCTAATTGAAAACTTGCACTGTAATCTAGCAGCAAAGACTCAGCCATTTGACCACCTAACATTTAGTAAATCTGCAACACAAAGGAGATGAAAACATCCTCCCTAGCTTTTTCTGTGCTTTCCCAGCTTAGACTCCCATTTCAAGACTTTAAATATTGATGAAAAGTTATTGCATATTTATTTTAACAGTTCATCGTAGGAAGCAGGTCGTTTGACTGCTCAGAAAGTAATTAGACAGCTCCACCACAAACTGCAGCCTAGCAGAAAACACTGATCCACCTTGGCTGTCACCTCTTGCTAACAGGCAGGAGTAAAACATGCCTGTTTTTCAACTAGGTGAAAGCTGAAATTGCTAAGGAGCACAGTAACATCTGCCAGATATTTTGAAATCTAACTTTTTGGCCAGAGCAAACATGATTTGCACAAGGATTATGAGATAAACTACATATTTGTGCTAAGTAACAGAATGTTGCTTCATTCCCTAGGCAAATAAGCATATATTTACATAATGCTGTACATGAGACCCTTGGCTTAAGAACACAGAAGCTTCAGTCGACTTTATGTCTACATGCAAAACCAAGGTGATTCTGTTTTTACCAGCACCATGGAGCTGTATGTTGGTTATTTAGGAAATACACACCAGGGAACCTTAAGAATAGAGCTCCTTCTAGAACTGAAGAGTCCCGGGCACTACTTTGAGGTTTCGTATCTGCAGCTTACTCAGACACGCTGGAGATAAGAGACTAAGGACAAAGTCAAACATACTTCAGATGTTTGGAGTTGAGGGATTGAGGAGACGCACAAGCTGCTTTTATAAAAGGGCAAATGCTATCTTAAAAAGCAAACAAACACATTTTTAAGTCCTTTTCAAAGTGCCAGACAGCAAATTAAACTTCCTAATTATTAAACGAAAAAAAAAAATCAAAGGGGACTGCTTTTGTTATTCTTTATGTGAATACGATATATTCAAATCTAGAAAAAGTCCTTACATTACAAAAATAAGGAAAGACTTGAAATTTCATTAGGGCTGTCAGCATTATCAGGGCCCATTACAAAACAGCAGATTTCTTGAAGAGTCAGTAGGTATGAGAATTAAAACATTCCAGCTCATACCCACAGACAGTCTGATGAAGCCTTCCCATTTCTCACATGGATAAATTTTTCTTATACTTCCAGTTCACAATTTGCACAATATTATGTCAGCACAGACCTGGGAAATCCACCTTGCAGGCTAACTAGTACTGGCCTATACCCCCTTTACTGCAGGCATCCTTTGACTGGAATAGAGGGAAAATACCAAGTTGAAGACCTGTAACATTGGTGAAAAGGAATCTTATGAAGTATCTGGAGCTCCAAGAGATTCAGAACATTACCAAACATCTAATTTTCTGGACTGTTACAGTTAACGCTTACATGCACAAAAACAGAGAGAGGCTGTAGATATGAACACAGTGAGGCAAAGCATTTAGCAATCCAAACCCACAAAAATTTATTGAAACATCTGGTTAAAGAAAAAATAGGCAAAGAAGCCAGAAGTGTACTTACTGCATGTGTGTAACAGTTAGCAGCATGTTCATAGCAAGTGGGTTTGTAGCGGCTGTTGGCTGGAGCTGGGTGGTTCATGAACCTGTTGAATAATTAAGAAGTACTTTCAGGAAAGTTACTAAAACATCTCTCTGAGTGTCATGAAGGAAATGAAGGAATACTTCCAACCTAGTAGTGTTAAGAATTGTAACAACAGACATGTTCAGAGTAACTGTGATTTAAATTGCAAGTTCTCCTAAGCAAAGTCTCTTACCAGACGCACGTGTTAAATAAATTCCTGTGACTGCCTGGTGCAAGGGATGGTTATCTTTAATCAGGAGTTCACATAGAGCAGTCAGACTCCCTCTTTTCTGACAGTTTGGTCAGAGGAAGAATGAACTACTTCCTATTTAAATTACATAGCAAGAACTCAAATTATTCTTGAAATATGGAGTTCATCATAGCTGTCAGGGGTTACTCTTCTTTCAGGAAGTTCTTGAAGGTGCAGCAGTATTCCAGTGTAGAACACTTGAACACTGACTTTTTGACTCATATAGCAAGTAGTATTTGTGTCTGGAGCATGGAGCAGCTCATTTTTCCAATCTCATGTCTGTAACCAAGATCCAAACATCCCCTACCTGGGGATGATGAAAGGAGACTCTAATGGTCAATTCCAAAGAGGAAACATTTCTAGAGGTTTGCCATAGACATTCCGCCTTTTTCTCTAAGAATTTTCAAACATCCTAACAAATAAACAAGCACATCAAACGCAGTCCGTGCAAGCTGAACAGAATATGATGAAATCTGAGAAAGTTTCAGAAGAACTTACACTTAAATGAAATGTTTCCATTGGTATTAAAAAACCCAAAGACTTGAGCTGTTTCTGTGAAACTCAACAATTTAAATCTGTGTAGGAACACCTGTAAAAGACAGCACACAGCTATATGCAACAGTCAAATGAAAGCTGTGAACTTCTCCAGCTCCAGCCTGTTATCCCAGCACTGCTGACTGTCCTACAAAAATGATTATCTTTCACCAGTAATTCCAGTTTACTCCAGGTTATTCTAAAACTATGCACTGACAATTAGTCAGGTATCCAAGCAGCAGGAACAGCTTCACAAGAAATACAGAACATGTCTGTATGCTCAGAACTGAGAGCAGCTTTGTTACCTAGATTTATACAAAAAGCTTGTTCGACAAACTTTGGTCCTTCCCCATGTCCCCCCCGATTTAAATCAAAATGAGTCCTATTTTTATGACATCTATAAAATATTGGCCAACCTCAAACCAGGGAAAAACAAATGAACAACTAAAAAAATCCAACCCAAATCTTACAGTTGGCATAAGCGGTTCCAGATTTCTGGGATATTTCACTTGGTTTTCTTGACTGATTTATTAAGTGACTTCTAAACCATTTTTTTCTAAACTGATACATAAAAATGTAGCAGCATTGGGAAAATAACACAGCATCATGATCCCTCCCCAAATGGTGGCAATTTCAAGAAGCAGTTTCATTGGTACTAATAAAAAGGCTAAGAAAAATGTGGATTTACTTCACAGACACAGAACATAAACGGTTGTGAGCAAATTAATAACCCTGCAGGAGGTAACATATGCTTTAAAATGGCAATTCTTTTGTCAGTGACAAATGCCACCTTGCTCTCCTCTCCAAGAATACAATGACACTGTCATCACGAAGGCTGGCAGAATATTTTGGACAATTACTTTTTTCCCAGTGCTTGTATGTCTTCAACAGCTGCTGAACACGATCTCTGCATCCTCTAAAGATGGAACATTCAGTTTGCTCAGTTCTGCTTCCAAGTCAGGAAAATGTTTAAAAATAAAAGCATCTGTTGGCTCAGTGAGTGGCCAGGTTTGGACTGCCCTTGTCCAACCCCACAGAGTCAAAGTCATGGGAAACTTTTCATTTATCACATCTAGAATATTATTACACTTCTCTGTGGTGGTACCTTAGAAGTCTCAACAGAAGTAAAAAATAAAAATGTTGAACAAACTGAAACCTGAAGAAACAAAAGGAATGAGCTTATACTCTGTAGTAGCTTTGTAATTCCTGTTGTTCCAAATTTCTATATAAGATACTATTATCATATAAAAATCTGAAAATAACTGATGCCTCCTAATGGGATCTTCTATTATCCAACATTAGCCTACTTTTAATTTTTTTTCCCACTTTTTCAGTAGGAAATACACTGCATCTTTGTAAAGCAATCACATTGGATCTAGGAGTAATGCTAGATTTTAGAATTATGAAGAAAAACTTTAGAAATTAGGACCTCTTACTGTCACTAATTTAAAGACATTTATTAGCCATAGAACAGAACACAAAGACAGTAACAAATTTATCCCTGCTCTGTTACCTACACACAGAGCTGTTTTTTTTCCCTGTTTTGTTTGTGGCAGCACAGGAATGATGCAAATGTTCTGCACCAGAGCTCCAGCAGAACTCCAGCATTAGCAACACCTCACCCATCCCCTCCACCTCAGTGTTGATACCAACACCACCAATGTGTTTTGGCAGGAGGGAAGTGCTCAGCTTTACCTCTGCCTTGCAGAAATGGGTCTCGCAATGCCCCAGCACCAACTTTGCTGCACATTTGATGGACCTGCATCTCTCCCTCCTGAGCGGGATCACATTCAACAGGCTGCAGACCCTGATGCCAAATGCTGGAAAGCATTTGCTCAGGTCACTGCTGGCAGGCAATGGTCTCAGCAAAGCAAAGCTTCAGTTATTCCCCTCTGCCTTTTGATAATTAACTACTTATAAACATTGTCAGGAACAACTTCAGAGGGAGGATCATGAATGAGGTGGCTGGAAGGGCAATAATGTCAGCCACTGCTTCTCTGGAGTTTGTTTCATTTATAGCTTGACAGTTTAGGTTTAATGTCTTAAGAAACAGACGTGAATTTTGAAAACAGCTGCTCTGCAATATTACTGATGTGCTCAGAAAAATTATTTTGACACACACTGTTAAAGTCAGTCATATTCTCCTGCAGTTATAGACACGTATGACATTGCAACACAAAGGCAGAAGAATGTGGTTGCAGACTTACATTCTAGAGGCAAAACAGCTCTGCTCTTTCTTAAAGATAAATAAATAAGTAAAATAAACCCCATGCCACCACCAACAATGGATACTCCTTGTTTCCTGCCTTGTGAATACTGCAACACAGGGACATTATTCTTCCTCCTATCTACAGGTCAAGTTTGTGTCTTCTGGAAAAGATAATTGTGGGAATTATAATCTTACCTTCCTAAAAGTGGAAGCCCAGTAAAGAGCATTCAGATGCTGTTTACTCCTAAACAAAGGCTCTCTATTACACAGCCATTAAGGTTATTATCAAACGCAGGACAGTCTGATAAAGCCCCACTGAACTGGACTACAGTTTACAGGAAATGTCTTTAATTGAAGCCTTTTTGAGTCTCTAGCAAATCTCTAATGTATTCTTTAATAGCAGATCTGGTGAAACCAGAGTCATTTAATCAGAAGATATGCAGCACATCTCACAAGGATGCATAAATACTTCTCCATTTAAGATACTGACAATCCAAGATATGCAAGATACCTAGGATAAAATATTAATGCCTTCAATACCAGAATAAGAAATTTCTGAAATTAGGAGACTAACAGGCTTGCAGCCAGCCAGGAGAGCAGAATGCTTTCGCACTGAACAGAGCTGTGAGTTCCTTTACACAAATTAAATTCTCAATGCTCAGGATCTGCTCAAGGCCAAGGAAGTTCAAGACTCAGAATTTCACAGCAAACAAATAACTTTTGATGAGCACACTTCCAATATAAGCAGAAAAAAGGTACTGTCTATACGACAATTTAAAACAAGAGGGAATCAACTCATATCTCTCCCTTCACACTACTTGATCTTTGATCTTGAAATACTTCAAATATTTTAAATTCTAAACATACAGACTGATCCATCCTTTGTGACAGACCCTAATCTCAAGCTCCTATTCATTTCCATGAAACAGATGATGCATGTTTCCCAGAGATTCCAGAATTAAGAGAAGATAGTATTTGGGAGACAAAGCAGAAGGAAAATCCAAGGGCTCTTAATGCTTTGTCTTTGCATGCAAAACCAGCTTAGAAAAATAAATTACAAAACCCCAAATCCATTGCACATATCTGTATGGCATTTGTCTGGCATCACAGCAAGCTTAAACCCCAAACTGCAGAAGGGAAATCAAATCTTGCCTTACTGATGATTCCCATCTGCTGAATGAATTATTGTTTTAAGCATGAAGCAAAATGTCAGTAAAAACAGCAGGCACTGATAATGGCCTCAAAGATCTGGATTTTTTTAGTCTTTTCAGGAAGTATATTCCCTTTATTCAGCTCAAAAGACCTCATACTTTGTTTTACCAGCTTAAAAGCACATTCCCCCCTTCTGTGCCTTTCTTTCTTTGTGCTTTCCAGCACCAGGAGAAGCCATTTAGACCTAATAAACCACAAATAACAGCATATGAGAAACTGCAACAAGGTGGACGTAACTCCACAAAACCAGCAGCAGCATACATCAAATGGGGTTAAAAATTGCTTCATTATCTAAATATGTGCTTCAGTATCTAGGATGTTATCTAGGCTCTTTGTTTTCAGGAGGAAAAAAAAAAATAACAAGCAGGTCAAAACAGATCTGCACTACATTTTCCTGATGACCATTCAGACTGGACTTTGAAGAGAAACTAAAGGATTTATAAAAGCTTGCTTGCTTTGACCAAATTGGCTGATATTTCCTCTTTACAAATTCATTCAGTTAAAAGTAAATTCATCTTCCTCTGCACTAGGCACCTTCCTTCCTGGATTTGACATTATCTAGCTGCCGTTTGTAACTGTTCACATAATCTTTACTATCACTGAACATCTGAGGCACAGAAATAATTCAGATCAGTGCAGAAGCAGTTCCCTTATTTGGAAATACCAGTGAAATCACATGCTGTTTGAAGGTTCATGTACTTACAGCACGATACTAAAGACAAACGGAACCCTGCAATACTCTGAGAACCCACAAACAACTCTGCTATCATACACAGATAGGGTCGTGGAAAAAAGTGTGCATCCCACGGACATCCCCAAAGCCTCCTCAGCCTTCTGGCAAGTACAAAAGGCAGCAATTCAAGCAAAGAGTGGGCAGCAATCACAAGTCACCCCAGGTGCTGCAGGGGCAAGAGACCAGCCAGCCGAGGTGTGGGCTAGCACAGAAACGACATCCGACCGCATTAATATTTCTCTCTTTCAGTTTTATTTCCCTTTTAATACTTAGGTTTCAGTTTCTTGAGCAAGCTGGTCAAAGGAGAGCAAGGCAGCCCTACAGCAGGTACCGGGTCAGGGAAGCCACTGCGAAATTGGCCTCACCCAGGAGATGGGCTGTCCATCAACAGTTATCGGCCTGGCATCTGGGCAATGAAGAACCAAAGCCCACAGATGTTTATCCAAGAACCACGACTGCAGTTACCCAATCGACCTCCACATGAACATGAGCAGCGTCTTAAAGGTGAATGAGGGTTGATTTTTAAGCTGAAAAAGCACAGATTTAGATTGGATACTATGAAGAAATTCTTCCCTGTGAGGGTGCCGAGGCCCTGTCACAGCAAAGCTGCGGCTGTCCCATATCTGGAAGCGTCCAAGGCCAGGTTGGACAGGGCATGGAGAAACCTGGTCTAGCGCAACGTATCCCTGCCTGTGGCAGGGGGTGGAATGAGATGAGCTTTAAGGCGCTTTCAACCCAGAGCATTCTGTGATTCCACGATACCCAATGCGCCCTCGGAGGCAGCAGAACAAGGAGCTCCATGGCCCCACGGGGCCACACGGAGCCGGCGGGTGCTGACCCAGCCCGCCCAGGAGCCACAGGTCGGGCCCCGCGAGAGCGCCGCGATGCGCGGCTGTGACACACGGCCGGATGCGCGAACCTTCACCCATTTAACGGCGGCGATGAGCAAACAAACACACAAACAAAAGACCCTCCTCACCCCCACCCACTCGCACGCCTCGGGACCTCGCTGCCCTCCCCGCCCGGCACCGGCGAGAAAACCTCGGCTTCCCCACCCACCCCTCACCCCGCCCGGGGGTCCCATCCCGCGGGGAGCGGCTCGGGCAGGAAGGGGGATCCCATCGCCGCCGGGGGTCGCGGCGAGCTCACCTCCGGAACCGCTCCCGGAGCCGCCGCATGGGTCCGGGGCGGGGGGTCGGGCCGGGGGGCTGCNCGAGCGCGGGAGGAGCCGGCCCGGCGCGGGCACCCGCGGCATCGCCCGCTGCGAGGTGGGGCCAGGCGGTTGCGTTGTGGTGGCACCGCGGAACGGGGTCGGGAGAGCGCCGGGATGGGAGCGGGGAATGGGGCTGGGGGGGGAGCGCCTGGGTGGGAGCGGGAGCCGCGGCCTGGCTCCCGAGGGTGGCCCGGCCGAGCCGGGGTTCCGGCAGCGGTGGATGGCAGCGGCCTCGGTGGTGCCGGGGCTGGCGGTGCCCAGGGCCCGGCTGCAGCTCGTCCCGCAGCCCCGCAGGAGGATGGAGCGGCACCGGGGGGCTGTTAGGGACAGCGGTTCAATCGCCATTGTCTCAGCTCATTCATCAGAGAGGAGGGCTTGGCGGTGGCAACACGCTGCCTCTTCCCAGTCCGGGAGCTGTAGGAGCCTTTCTTCGAGGGATTCGGCACAGACTGACCCGGGTGACTTCACCCACCCGCCCATGGGGTCCATCCCGGTGTGGCACAGGAGAGCACAGCAAAACGCCGTGGCTTTGCTGTTACGTAAGCCTGAACATGGGATCATTTACTCCAAAATCGAGGTGACGGTGGCCAGACTGCTTGGCTGGCTGAGTTCCCCCGTCTCTATGCCCTAATCCTGCCTACTCAAACCTAACTTTGCCAAGCAAGGGTTGTTTCACTGAATGAAGGGACCATGTCAAATATATTTCTGTAAGGTGAACGTGGTACTGCCTTGTGAAGTACGAATCAGGGCATGAATTAGGAGAATATTAAGTTCTATTTACGCTACTCTTCTAATCTAATATCTTGTTTACAGTGGGATTTTGAACAGTTCCAGCCCTCAACAAAAGCGATTAGTAGAGGCACAACAAAGCAAACCACGGGTTTAGACAAATAAACCATACCCAGTGTCAACATCTTTCATGGCAGGACTGAGACAGGATCTGCTGGCAGCTGTGCCATGGTTTGTAAGTCATCTCCCAAGCTAACACCTCTGCCAGGTAACCACCTTTAGCACAGGGAAGTGTGAGCGTTACGGCTTGGCTGCATGTCAGGCTCAATCTGACTGTTCATGGCTCTCAGTCCCATTTACCAACTGTTCCCTGGTGCCAGGAGTGAGCAAAGGATTAGGTGGTAACAGTTTTGTAAACTGCTGTGGCAAGACTTGCCCCTCAGTTTCTGTAGTTCCAGTAGAGAATAAGCTCTTCTGATACAAATTGCAGATTTTGTTCTCCATCAGGGGCTTGCTTGCTGCTAGGATAGGTGAGGCTGGGCCAGAAGACATCTGCAGAGAGCTGCTCAGCTTTTCTGAAAAAGGAGGGCAGATCTTGGTGCTGGAAAGGAGAGCTCCTGAAATGCAGAGCCAAGCTAGTTCCCTGAGAAATACTCCCATTAATCTCAGTGAGGCATCAGTGTTAATATGTTGGTACAATCTGTCATCCGATTTAACAGTGTCACTGGTAATAAAGTTGCATATTGCCTATGTTATCTGTTAATCCAAAAGGAGCAAAATTTGAGGATGATGCTGAAGAGCACAGATCTGCACACAGCTGCACTTCAACAGCTGAAGTGCCAGCAGTATCCCAATATCCTGGCTTTATATTGACGTAGGGCTTGTGGTGATGCAGCTGCCATCCTGCTCAGTACCACACACCCATCCTTGCATTCCTCTGCAGCTCCCCTAGTAATTTGCACTTTCAGATTGCACAAATGTTCTGGAACATGAAACGAAGGCTGGCTGCTTGGTGGTTCTGGCAAAAAGCTGGGCTGACTCCTGTAAAATGAGTGCACTGACACCTTCAAAGGTGCACACAGAGGTGTTGCATCTTGTCTCCATCTCCTCTCATTCCCTCTGCTCCTCTTTGACTCTTTCTTCTGCCTTCTCCCAAGCCACTGTTGTTTTCATTTCTTTCTCTGCTACCTTGAACATTTGATCTAGACTCTACTTGCAAATGTGTCACAGAGTTTTTGCCCTCACAGTTTTCAAAGCCTATTTTTCCACCTTTGTTCTGTGGACACAGATCTCAAACCAGTGTAACTTCCTGTTGCTGGAGCATCAAAAATATACAGATTCAAGATACAGTAAAAAATAAAAAATCACTGTTCAGACTTGTTTACTTTGAATAGAAATAAGAACATTCATATCATAAAGCTTGACTGAGTGGAACCAGGTTAAGAACGCCCCAACCATCATGACAGTGATGATGAAATTGGAAGATTTTTTTACTGGAAGTCAGTGTCTATTAAGGAGAGCACTAAATTACTCAGCACAGGTATTGTTAGAACAGTCCGCACCAATAACATATTTTTAGTACCAGTGACTCTCGTTGAACTCATCTCTGTAATTGCCTTTGATGATTGAATGAATCAGAGTGCCTTAAAAAAATCACAATAGAAGAAGAAACCCCTTATTATGGACCAAGGAACCATTCAGTCTAAATCCTATAAATTAACATTCAGCATGCAAGATTAAGAGAGCAAAAAGCTTGTTAGTGTGGTTACTCTTATATACAAAGTAAGAAAAAACAGAACCTTCAAATACCTTAAGTAGTTTTGACTAAAAACTTTCTTAAGACTAGAAATATGTCATTGTGCACTCAGCCAGAAATGCATTTTAATAAATGAGTCAGGTTTACAAGAAGGGTGCAAGAACTTATTTTACTGAATGAATCCCTGCTGTGCAGCCCAGTCATGTAGTGTGCTTGGAAGGAGCAACATACTGAACATGAACAGCCAAGGGCTGATTAATAAGACATTTAACCTATTATTTTTTAATGGGACAAAGAGACTTTAGTTCTGTAAGGTAGTTGTAAAATGGGTTTCCAAAATGAACCAGGCAATCCCAGTCTGATACCCAACAGACACCCATTTGGTACCTCAAAGGTGTTTGCATAGCAAATCTGTTACTAATTACAATTCTTGACGCTCAGGAGTACATGAGGTGTGTGGCTTGCCCTTATTATTTTTAGGTCAAATTTTACCCATGTACAATCTCCTGCCAGGCCTTCACAAGCACTGTCTACCTGTCTAGAGGTGGAGGAGTTTGTACTCCTGGACTACTGATGAGCTATAAACTCAACTAAAACAAATTAAACTGTCACACAAAGACATACTGAATTCTGAAAGAGATGTTAAATATCTGTATAGGATTATGCAAAGAGGGACACAGAAGTGGGGTCTGTAGTTTTCTCTGCATTGCAAAATTGTCCTGGGTTGTACAAATCCATCAAATGAATAGGCCGGCTCTGAAAGCTTCCTTTTCCCCACCCAAGATGAAAAATATAATTGCCACTGGGATGCCATGGTGAATGAGATTCTGTCAGGAGGTTATACTGATAAAAGTAAACATCCTGCACAAAAGCTGAGTTTCTCTTGGCCGCTTGGCACAGATGAGTTCTTCTTATAAGCCTGCACAATAACCAGTCCCCTGATTTGTTAAACAGATAGCAGAGAAGCAGTTCCTCAGTTGCCCAAAAGGATGTATTAGTGACAAGACGCTACTAATGCTCCCAGCTACTCACTTTTTGGAGCTGGCAGTGGTGATGGGCTGGCTTCAGAGGCAGGAGAGCAGGTCACCATGGCTCAGGGAGCCAATTAAATGCAGTGGGGCGGGAGCAGAGCAGCACAGAGCTTAGTGAGGCCCAGGAAATGGGCTTGGCGCCTGAAACTCCTCTCCACTCCCAGTCTACTCTGGAGAGTAAATCAAGCATTTGGGGTAAGTAAGGGGGAGAAGAGTACTCTTCTGCTTTCTTTTGACTTCATAACAAAAAGAATATGAAGATTTAGCCTTCCTGTCTTAGGGGTGTGCATGATAATGGAGGAAGGTGGTGGTTTCATTGAAGTTTGATTTAGAAGCTTTAGTGGTAAAGCTCTTTCCTTTTCTTGGATTTAGAGAATACAGGGTTTAGGCTTTGTTAGCATGTTCAAGGACATGTGGCAGTAGAACTCCCCTGTAAAAAGTTTATGCTTTGTGTCCTGCAGACAGCATGGATATAGCTTTTTTTCCTTGCTGCAAACTGACACAGATTTCTGCTTTATTTGACAGTCTTTTTGAGCATAGTGTGGAGGAGAAGCATTGCTTCTAGAAATGCATGTCAATGGGCTTGTGAAATGAGCATGTGTCCCTCCCGCAGCCTTCCCTCAATCTAATTAGTAAGGTCATCCCACTGAAGGCAGGCTTATAAATAGCTTTCCAAACACTAATGGAATTAGTTCTGGCCTGGACAACTTTTCCAGGGTGACACAGGTATCGAAGAAGGGCTGGCTCCTTGGCACAGCCAGCCACTTAGAGTAGGGAATGTTGAAACATAAATATTTGCCTGATGTCCCAGCTCTTGCTGCCAGCACTAAACCTGAAATGGGATTACAGCATTTGCTACTCACATCACAGAAAGACTTCTGCAAGTGAAACAAGGGATTTTAGAGGGATGGGCCTTGTATTAGATTACGTTAGTCTGGATAATGAAATGTCAAATTCTGCTGAAGGTTTCTCGTTTGTCACTATTTTGAAGGAAAGTGTATTTTTCATGTCCCACAAACGCACAAGATTTTGTGAGGATAATAAACAGTTACCATGGGGAATAAAATTGAAGTACTTCCAGTCGATAGGAATCTTTACTATGACGGCAATTAATGTGAAAGGAATGGCACAGCTATAAACTCTCAAAAGAGAATGATGATTGAAAATTGACTATTTAAATCATCAGTGAATGGAGCCATTGAACTGCGGAGGCGTGGCAGGAGATGCCAGGGCCACCACCTTCCCAAGAGCGTGCACTCTGCAGTGAGGGTGCATAGCTCAGCACACCGGGTGCTCGTGCTGCGCCATGGCGTTGAAGGTCGGCAAAGAAAGCAGGCAAGAGGGGTTCTTTGGATGATGTTCCAGGGGCCTTTATTATTAGCACACTGAAGAGGACCAGGGACAAGGAACAGCGAGGGTCCAGATTTATCTATGGAACAGGGGAGGTGGAGCACCGGATCTGAGGGCCAATGGACTGAGGGTACAAGTGCGGTATGAAGGCGGGGCTAAGGGATAACTGCCAACAGGGATTCAGGGGCGGAACCAAAGGGAGTGGGCAACCAATGGGGAAACTAGGAGAGGGGAACATTCTGGAACTGGGAGGAACAAAGGGATGATGGAAGGCTGATGTAACTGGGAACAGGGAATTCTCTAGAACGGGGGCGGAGAATTTGGGATGACATAACTGAAGTTATTAACATAAGAGTGCAAAGGACTGTGGGAGAGTTCTTTGGGATCACTCTAAGCTGGAGGGCTGTCTTCTCCTATGGCATCTGCTCTTCTACAGCATGGGATGCAACATTGAATATCTTCAAAACCAATGGCTGAATTATTAACATTTAAAATTTGGTGTAAGACTGGAATTTTATAGTAAAGATAAAACCTGAGTGCATCATAGAAAATGTAAGCTCTGATTGTTTAAAAAACTTGAGCCAAAATGTAGAGAAAATGTATCTGATTCAGGAACTTCAAATCAATAAGCATGAAGCTCCTGAAAACATGAGAAAAATGTGAAATTATAATATGAGTATTATCTATGTGACTAATGAAGTTTAATTACAGTAAAATAATGGAGAAACATTATTTCACAGTCATTTGGTCTGTGTATTGCAATAGTCCTGCCATGGATTGCATTTCCAGTAAACAAAAGGATATTTCAAAGATTTCAAAATGCATATTGAGAAAACCAATGAAGGTCAAATTTTATATTAATTCATCTTTTCAATCAAATTCCTTGGTCTTGCATGTTCTGAATATAACCTTCTCCTTAAATGAAGAAGCTGACATGAGGGCAGAAGGTGCTGCATGTAAGAAAAGATCACATCTTTAGAGAAGGAGAGAAAAGAAGCACTTTTCAGTCTCTGAAATGGCCTTGGACCAGCTGCACAAATTCTGAGTCATCAGATTAATCAAGTCTGTTAATGACTGCAGAGAACTTTTACTTCAAAAAATGCAGAAGCATCCTGCTTTCAGATATCGATTCTGTAGTGCTTCCTTTGGGAAGCTTTAGACATAAAGGTGCCAGATTTCAAGGCTTTCTTAAAAATAAAAAATGTGAGAAGGGTTTGGCTTTTAGTAGTTGTACCAGAGAAAAGATGGTGGCCCATAGCCCTTGGAACATATATCAGTTTCTCTAGCAGATATCAGTATGGAATTTTGGCTGACAGACAAAGAGGGAGTTATTAAAGGTAAAATTCACTCATAAAGAGAATATTATATGAAAGGCTGAATCAGGACAACCTGACTCAGGAGCTAAGCAGCTGCCATTGCCTTCAGCTTCAGACTGGAGAACACCTGAAAAATCACAGTTCAGTTATTTAAACGAAAGGGATAAGAGTCATGAGGATCTGTGTTGTAGGCTGCCTTTAGGAAGTCTACAAGATAGAATAAAGAATTACTCTACTGTATTATAACAGTATATCCTCTCAGTGTCATTAGATCCTAAGAGATTAGGTCTATCACCCCATCCTCCAGTTGTCTCATTATTGTGGCCTGCAAAGAGAAGCCCCAGCCGTACCCCACCCTTGGGGAAAAAAAGACCGTTTTTCCCATCTCAGATGTTGGATTTTAGCACCCCAAAGTGGAGGCTTTTGAAGATATTTTTAGCAATGCGTTACCCATGCAGAACTAAATTATTTCTCTTTGGACCCAATATTTTAATATGTCCCCAAATTCTTCCCTTTTCAGAAGTAAATGAGAAATGTTCACCCTTCTACCAAAGCCAAAACAAAGCAGTTCTGTGTTTGAATCCCAGTCCACAGTGGACCATCTTTAACTGATGTTTATAACATTAACACGCAAAATCTTTCCCCTCCTTTCTTCTCCCCATCACTGGGTTTTTGCTCTGCAAATGTGTCTGCCATCCATAATCACTCTTAATACCTTGTCTTTGACATCACAATCAGTGAAGGGAAATAAGCTGTTACTTAATGGGGCTGACACAAAATCCATTTAAGTTAACGGAAAGACGCTCATTGTTTCCTATCAGCCCTAGGTCAGGACAAAGTGAACAGAGCGGGTGGAATTTAGCCTGTCATTTGTCATCTGAGAGGAAATGATTCCTACATCCCATTTGGACTGCTTAGAGATTTTAAACATATTTAGTAAAAGAAAACTGATTGATTTCTTGTCAGTTGTTAAATGGTTGAAATTTTACTCTGGTTGGATAGTCTCTCAGTTTAAAATGGTACTTAGTTTTCTCAATAGTTAAAAAAAACCAAATATAGGAGTGAAAGATCAAGGTGAGTGTAAGTCACTGACACTGAAGAAGTGCCTGACTGCCCTGTGCAGGTCATGAAGCATCATCTGCACAGGAGCTCAGCCTTGCTGGCAGGGGCTGCACAGGGCCCGTGAACTCACCCTGCCCTTCCTGCCAGCTAGCTGACAGCCTCTTAGTGTTATTTATTTTAGATTTTCTAAATACATTTGAAAAGGGAGAAAACATCTGTACTCCAGTGCATAGCGTTGTCTCAGGTCTTCTAGGTTTTGTAAACAGAATTAATAAAATATTAATCTCTTTTTCTCTATTGCTCGCAAATGTTTACAAATATCAACCAGAAGCAAAATGAACATGTTTATTAATATAGCCCAGCAAACATCAGACACACTGTCCCTACTATATCTCCCAATCTGAATAATGCTTGTTAGCCTTGGGAAGAGGGAGCAGAGTGCCTGGCAAGGACAAGAGGATCTGAGTGATTGTCTAACTTGCAATTCCCCTGATAAGTGTAGGGACTGTTTCTGCAGTGTTTCTGCAGAAATAACTTCTGTTATTTAAGGACAAAAGTCAAAATGTTCTGTTTCTTGGTTATGGTGTGTTACAAAGAGTAAAGGGAGTTCTGTTTCACCACGTCCCTTCTGAGCAGCAGGAAACTCTTGGGATATATCATTTAGTTGCTGATGGCCAGGCCAAGTTGCTGAGAGGTCAGAGGACTTGCAAGAAACAGAGACATCAAGAAGTTTGATTCCAGTGCAAATTTGTCTACTCTGCTCCAAACAGTAATTGCAAAACAAGTGTTACTGCTACTGGCAAGCTTTACATCCACCATCCACTTAATTCTGTCTGTCCTTGAGTTAGAGTTATAAATTGTGTTATCTTCAATGGAAGGGATAAGTTTTCAGACAGACTCAGACTTCTCTTTCTGCTGTGGTGGATGAAAGTCTACAGCATTCCAGCGACATATCTGAGGGATTGGACTCACACAAATAAGACTCTGACCCCTCACATAACTGCTGGAAGGACTAAAGGGGAAAAAAAACCCTAATACTTGGGAAGTTTTTAGGAGCCATTTGGAAAGTGATTGGGTAAATGACAATCCAGAGGGGCACAGGAGTCCCTCAACTTGTTTTGAAAACCCCTCAGACAGCAAATTCCTGTCCTCCAGATTCCTGCGTCTTGAGGCTCAGTAGCAATATTTATAAGGAGAAGCTGGTTGAACAAAATCAAGAAATAAACAGACAATACCCCTGATGAAGAGCTGAAATAGAGATTTTTGTGGCACAGATCATGTCTTTCCAGAAGCTGTTCCTTCCCTGGGGCTGTCACTTCTGAGCTGCTTCTGGTTACCCACAGAGGGGAGTAGGGATCCTCACCAGGGCCTTAACCTTGTTCTGCTGCACTGGGCATTACAACCTCTTATCTGTAGCTTGTGGGTGCAAATTGCAAGGCCACATTTTTGGGAACAGAACCCAGAGCCTTGGAGGAAGGCCATGCTTTCAAACTCTGTTTCCTCAGTAGCTTCCCCAGCGCTGGGGCCACGGGGCTGGCAGCGGATCAAAGCCCAGGAATTCCTGCACTGGGCTCAGACTGTTCCTCCTAGCTGAGGTCACACCACTCTCCTCCTTTCTGTTTGGTTTTAGCAGGATCAGTTTTGTAAATTACAGGGCAAGATACAGCCGTGGTGTGAGAATGGGGCTGGGGACGGCACAGGGCTGCTTGTGTCCCAAACAAACAACCGTGGTGGCATCTGCCCTCGGCTGACCCCGCTGGCAGCTGTGCTCTGTCCTGCTCCTACCGACTGCCCAAGGCTCATTTCAAACAGCCTCACATCTGATAGAAATAGGAATGGGGGTTTCTGAACTGCCTCCAATTCTTGGGAACTTTACAGGAGTCTTGTAATAGCATTTTACTTAAATTCTAGAAAACAACCCCAAAGCTATTAGCAACCTGGCACTGGAAAAAAATCCTGTGGAGGTTTAGTCAAAATGACAAAAGTCTCTATCTGAAATTTATAAAGGCATTTTCAGTTTTTAAGTGGAAGTCCAAATTCCCATATTTTGGCAGTAGAGCTGTACTGGGTACATTTGCACTAACATTAACCATTTAAAAGCTCCTTAGAAACAAAAATGAGAATGCTTCCTTTGAGGCAAGATGCCCCTTAGCAGAGGAGAGGTGATACTCTAGGGGAGTTAATCTCTTCCCTTTTGTTCTGGAGTTTTGGGGGAGGCAGAGGCTCAACTTTGGGATGGTGACATTAATCCCACACAGACTGAGCAATGGGCTGTGCCCCCGCTTGCACTCCTGCAAAACATGGAAGGTTAAAATAAATGGTTGTTAAACTCCAGGCTGTATAGTGCACAACACATTAGTGCTGCTTTTAGTCATCAATATATTGCTATTTAAAGATGACTGAGACTTTTAAGTCTGATGATTATTAATATTAAAAGTGTTTCTTTTTAATTTGAGATTTTATGCTGTCATGCAGATATCTCTGTAATTAAATGTGTGCTTGACTCTTTCTGTCTTCAGTTAAGTAGACATTAATGGGAACCTACCAAAAACAACTGCCAGAAATGTTCCTGCACTTCAATTTAAAAATATTACTATCAAATTACAATGATGATAAAAGTCCAATATGAGATCACTAAAGGGAATCAAGGCTAAATGGTTTTGGAATCATCCAAGGTAGTTTGTTCAAACAGCTCTTTTTCTCAGTTTTTCTATAGTCACAGCAGGGACCTATTCTCCACTGCATGAGGAGAGGTTTAAAATTAAACACTTTTAAGCACAAAATATCTCCACTTATAAAAGAGTAGTACTGAAAGTTGCAAAATCAAAGACCTTAATATTAGGGAGCACCAAAATTCAAGTCAAGTCTGTCTTAGCCTGTCTCAGCCTGTCTCTGTCTAATATTGCACGCTATTTAATGCCATAATCAAACAGTATTTTTCCTGTGGGAGAAATCACACAACTGACTGGACTGTGTTCACTTTGGGAGCAGCTATTCAATATTTCATTTTTCAATATGTGGCATAGGGTTTAATCCAAGCTGGGAGGGAGAGGTCTTACCCACTGCAGTCTTGATAATCTGATCTGATCCTTAGTCATTTACAGAGCAGCCCTAATCTAACCTGGGCACTGAATCCACATGATAAAATTTTCTTGTGAACTTTTTTGTCTTTAGAATTTTCTTTACCTACAGTGAGAACAAATCACCTGATGCAGTGCCTGCAGGAGGGAACTGCATCACTGAGTAAACAACCATGGCTTGATCCTGCCTTCCCAGGGAGCAGATGGATGCTTAAGATAACTTGAGGTATAGATGGTGTTGTACCAGTGACTGGAGATCCCAAAGGTGCTCTTTTTACAGCCACTTCCCAGGCCAAAGCTCTTCCCTGTGCAGGCAGATTTCCATCCCTGTGCAGGAGGATTTCCATCCTTGCAGCATTGCTCTGTCATGACTTTGGCTCTGTTCCAGGCTACGGAGTGGGGCTGAGCTACACCTTACACAACCTGCAGACCAAGCTGGAGGCCCATAACACAACCAAAAGTGGATCAATTCTTTTGTAACAAGTAAGTGGGACCTTAAATGGGTATGTTGTTTGTACTCATCCCTTTGCTGCTAAGGACCAGAGAACAAATATTTGTACAACTGCCTTCATAAATCCAGTTCACATAAACCCTCTGCCCTCCCTGCAATAAAAAGCTGCCAAAAAAGATTGGGCGTTCTTTAAATTTTGCTGTGGGTGATGAATGTGTCTGCCTCCAAAAGCAGTCCTGCTCTCAACGCTGAACACAGCCTGGCAGGAATGACCCTGCTGTTCTGACTGGCTTGGGGGACAGATCCTTAACCTCTCTTGGGAGCTGTGACTCCAGTGCAGCCAGGGCTGCTCTCTGGACCTTTATTACAGCTGGCTAGCTGCACAGCTTTACATCCCAAATCCTGCTTTTTATCGTGAAATGTGAAAACCCAAGCCAAGCAGCTCAGAGCCTCTGCTTTGGTCACAATTTACCCACTGCAGCAAGGCTTTGCTGGAGGAGGGTTGGAGAACAGCATCATGAAGATGTGTCTACTCCAGCTGGAAATTTCTGCACAGTTCCCGGCTTGGAGGGGAATGGGAGAATGCCCATCCTTCTGCCGACAATCACACAGAGGAGGTGGCAAAGCTGCTCGTATTTTTTGTCAAAAATGGACATGCTAGCAGGGGCCACAGCCTGAGCTAAGCCCGTGGGAATGTGGGCAGCCACTCTGCATGCCTGCCCAGGGAGCTCTGCCAGCTCACCTCCACCCTGACCTCACGCAGCCCCTGTTATTCCAGCTCTGAGCCCAGCTCCAAGCAGCAGCTTTGTCCTCAGCGCAGGAGAAAGGTTTGTTTTGATGGCAGGATAATTAATGTGCCTCAGCTCCATAGCTGTAAAATCCCTGGGGAGACGAGGCATGTCTAATTTGTACTGTGCCACAGCCAGGTGAACACAGCACTGAATCCCTACTCGGGCATGACCATGCTCAGGCTCAATATTTACCTGACTGCAAAAACTACAGCTGCTTTCCTCATTTTATAGTGGCAAAGCTGGTATCCACTAACCATTCCACTTGGACAAATACCACCCAGCTCCCTAGAGAGGCCACAATGAGAAACCATCAGCTATAGCAAACTTTTTCTTATGGGATCAAGGAAATTGCAATCACTTTCCTTATGCTGGGACTTGAGGCAGCACTGAAGGAGGAAGCCCTGCTTCTGCTGTCCTGCAAGTGAGGCAGTGAAGCTCATCTCTTTTTTTATTAAAAATGGGCTAAAACCAGTGTAGGAAAAAGCCATCCTTAATCAAAAAAGCCCTTGGCTGATGGCAGGTCCTGCCCTGCAGAGCAATCCTGGCCTGGGGGCAGCATTACTGCAAGACTCTTGTGATTTAAGGCCTGAGGGTATTTTGTATTTGCACATTCATCCTTCACATAATCATGTCCATGTTTACAGTATGACTGCTCCAGATTTTACCCTGATTTCTCAACCAACAATCCCCGTAGTTTCCTCCTTGACTCACCTCCAAGCCAAACTGTTCAGTGCTGGTCTGGGAATGCTCAGCACTAGTGTTGGATAAATGCACTGAAGCAGCAGCAAGGACAGCTTTGGTGACACCCTTCCCATATTCCAGTGTGGTTTACTTTTTGTTCACTGTGGTTTATTTTTTTATTTTGTGCCAATAAGCTCTGCAAATATAAATATCGAGTCAGACTGGTTTGTGTGGGTATTTGACATTGATAGAATAAATTACCTTTCCTACATATTTTCCATTATATATCTGCTTCCATTTTGTGCTGTTCACAGACATGAGAAAGAAATCTTTGCCATCACAGCCCTTTGCAAACACAGTTCTCTTCCAAGCTTTCGGTCTTACTACTAAATAAATATGTATGCAAGATAGCACTGGTGTAGTACTAAAAATCCACTATTAGTTATACAGCTTTCAAACCTATACAAATGCTAATTTTTCACACAGCAAACTTGTTCTAAGGCATGGAGCTGCAGAGGATCTTCCACAGCTGTGCTTACACCACCTCAAGGACCAGAAACCCAAAATGCACAGTAGAGACCAAACCTGTGTTTTTATCACTGAACCCAAATGAAGTGTCTTGTCATCTCAGGGGAAACAAAATACACCTGAGAGCTGAATTTCCTCTGGAGGTACCCAACCCTCTCCTTTGGCTGTGAAAGCAGACTGAATTCCTAATCAGGCACTCAGGTAGGTAAAAGAGGAGCAATTCCATAACCATGAGCTTGGGCTTGAAATTTGATTGACCCCATAACACTGGTCCTGGAAGAAATGATCTCAGACAACAAAAAGGGTAAAATAAGGGAATTTTTCAATACCCTGAAAGGCAACAAACTGGCCAGTTTTGTAGCTTTTTGGTAAAAATAATTTTAAAAATACAGCTGAGTTTCATCAACTGCTGACAAATATTTTATTTTCATTTACAAACTCCTGCAGCCTGTGGGTACATAGTCCCAAACCACTGCTAGAGCAGCATCACTCTGGCTCTAAGGCAGAAGTCCTGTCCCATCCAGGGTGAGCACTGCATCTGCTGGGCTCTGTCTCCACATCACCCAAATTTCAAACCTGCACTGGCCACAGTTCAGACCCACATGGCCAAGAAGGGGACCCACAGGGAGGGAATCAAGTAGAGGAGAGCACCAAAACCAGCATCTCCTGAACTCATCCCATTCTCAGTCATTTCTATTTAGCTAATTTTCTTCCACTTCACTTCTAGGATGGCCCTGCCAGGTTAGACACAGCTCCTGGAAGCCTTGCAGAGATGTTTTTATATTGCATCTTATATCACTGTATATTCTGTATTATATGTATGTATTGTATGTATTTATACACACACACACACACAGAGGCAGGTCACCCTTGGTTTGCCAGCTGGACTGGACTGCAGAAGTGACAGAGAGGGGAGCAAAGGCTGGGGTGATTTACAAATCTGCTCCAACAAACCTCATGCAAAGACAACATGGCCTTGCATCATAAAGCACAGGCTGGAGCCAAGAAACAGCTCAGCTGGAGAAGCCACAGAATGAGGAGAGAACAAGCCTGTTCAGGTAAGAGCTCTGCATCTAAAAACATGTCCTGACATATTCACAAGAGGAGGTTAGGTATTTTTGAAGTTGATTTTTCTTTTCTTGCAACTCCCCAATCCTCTGAGCTCATTAAAATGAAGACACTCTAATTTCCAGGAGTGGCCAACAGGGGAAGGTCAAGGAAGGACTTCTTTGTAGTGTCAGTGCTCAAATTCCAGGGAGAACAGCAGTATTTTCATTAAACCACCATCAAATTATGAATTACTGCACTGTCAAAGGAAAGTAGGACTGCCATTATACAAAAGGAAGTGAAAGAAAAGACCTGATGATTTATAGCTTGTATACAGGTCTGTCTGAAATGGGGTCTTGGGCTGACAAAAACAGGGGTTACCAGCAGCTGGCCCTGGCTGGGCACAGAGCAGCCAGAGCTTGTGGATCGGTGGTGTTACACATCCCCTCTGCACAGGAGGGCACCTTAATAGAAACCCAGTTCTGAAGATTCAGAGTTACTCAAAGAATGTTCTAAAGTCTTCAAAAGAAACAAAGTAGCAGTTTTTTGCTGTTGCACCAAACCTCAGATAAAGCAAGCAAGCCCTGGGAACCCGGTGAAATCTGTAGGAACAGGACACTCAGTCTCTTAGGGAGCCACTCCAGTGTAAAATCCAGAGCTGTTGCTTGCTACTTTGTGGTTTGTGTTTCAGAGGACAACAGTCTGATTAGACAAATTACTTCTGTTCAAACTGAAACAAATATTTGATATTATTCATCCCATCTTCACTTGAAAAATGCCATCTGTCCACTAAAATGCATCCTGACATCTAAGCAAAAAACATTGCTTGAGGCCCTCAAAGGGAAAACAAAGGGAGGAGCTGAATCTCCCAGGTGCAGCTCTAATGACATGAGTTTAGGGGGGTCTCAGAGCTGTAGCTGCCTTTGTCCCTCAGGAAAGCTTTGCTCAGATCCATGGGTTGGATCTGAAGACCAAGACACTGTCTTTTAACACTTAATGAGCTGCACCAATTAGTGGTCATGTTGTACAAAGAGTGACAAAATGAGTGTGAAAACCAACAGTAAGAGAGCAGCTGGATCTGAAAGCAGGGAGGAATGGCAGAAAGCTGGGGCAGCACATCCAGCAACCAAACTGTGGCTTGGCAGAAGTGTGACAGCCAAGTAGAAATCATGGTTGTACCCATACAGATTTGAGCCCCTCTCCTGCATTGCAGTTGCACTCGTGTCACCCCCAGGTATTTCCACTGAAATCCTGTTGAATTACCTTGAGTAACCTCCTGCCTGCAGCAGGGACAGGGAGAACAGAGCACAGTGCATGGGCTTCAGACCTGGTCCAGGGCCACATCCCACTCCCGAGCAGAACCTGGCCCCTGCAAATCCAAAAACTGGAGCATGGAAAACCCAGTGGTTTGTGGGGAGGCACCAAGTGCACATCATGTGCTGTACCTGTATCCCAGAATGTGCTTTTTGGAAAGTTGATGTGTAGGACAGCAGTTGCATGTCAATGTCAAATAATCTACCCTGTCCCTTGAGCTTCTGGAGAAAAAAGGGTGACGCAAGGTGGGGTGAAGAATGAGAATCGAGCTGGGGTTATTCTGTATTGAATTTAAGACACTGTAATACAGGGTTGAAATAGAAGCACCTGCAGCCTTTATCTAAGAACCTGTAATTATGTGCACGAAGACAGGTCTCAGCATGTGGAGCTGTGTGCATGCATTATACTTTCATATGGGGCTAGCAACCAGAGAAGCCAATAGAGTTGCTACATTATTGCATTCTATGTTATCTTTTACTAGGAGACATGCATTACGATGGTTTCCTTTTTTAAAATCCAAACAGTAAAGTGTTTTCTGACTGCACCACACGCAGGAGCAGCCTGTGCTGTGCCAGCAGCCAGGGCTGCACCTACAAACACAATTATCTCTCTGCAGCCGTGCCCTGCTCTGGTCATCTGGGGCACTTGTCCCCGTCTCCCAGGTTGAAGTCATCATCAGGCTCACTGGGAGTTCTAAGCCCAAAGTGCCACTTTGAACTCGGGGTGATCTGAGCCCTCAGTGCCTTCTGGCAGGTTATGCTGGGAGTTTGAGACACTGTGATCTGGTCAGCAGAGGTTTATCTGCTAAGACAGAAAAGCTGGTGTCCTGTAGGAGCAGAGCTAATCTGACAGGGTGGCACTTCAATCAAACGAGTGGCAAAATGCATCTGACCCAAGAGGATGCTCTCGAGCTCTGCACTGACGAGATGCAGTGACAGGAGCTGCCCGTGCTCACAGCACTGTTACACACTGGTGGCACACATCCCACCTGGCCCCACTCAGGGCATGCATTCCTGCCATCCAGCCAGGTCCTGGTGCTCATCCTGGGGGAACTGGCCTCTGAGAATGGGCAGGGAACTGCTGAGACCCAGCTTCCACTTCCAGCCATCTGCACAGGATGGGAAGTACCTGGAGATCCAAGAGTACCCTGCTCATTGCAGGCAAGTGAGTGCTGCTGCACACTTGCCTGGAAAGAACTCATAGCAAAAGGCTGGCCCTGCTCCAGTCCAGGTAAGGGCAAAATTTTGCTATGTGTAGAAACAGAGGTGCTTCACCCTCATGTGATGAGAGCACAGCCTGGGCTTCAGCCTTTTGCCTTCATCCATTTCATCCAATAAGTACACCTTGACTTCTTCTGCTCAAAAAAAAATGGAAATGATCCAGCTTCTGTAACATCTGTGACTCCAGATTACCCTGAATGCTTCCCAACAGAGAGGGCACAGAAAAACCACGGTCATCTCCTCCCTAGCAGCTGTTAAGCAAAACAGGAAAAGGCAGCCCTACAGCAGGACCGTGCTTTGACGCTCTGCCCTGCGGGCCAGGCTTTGGCCACCTTTGGGGAAGTTTTCACAGCACCGTTCACCCACCTCCCTGCTGGTGGGACCTTTCTTTGCCTTCTTGCCTCAAACATGACTGCCCTCTCCTCTGGGAGCCCTACCCCAGGCTAGGGCATCCTCTCTTTCACTGCACATGAAGAACAAACAGGCAACAAAATAAAAGCACACGTTCACCTTCAGCAGCTGAAGAAGGCAAAGCATTTTCTATTTGCAAAAGGGGAAGAGCAGCAAGTCCATCTGCAAAACAGTTTCCCATTAACCAGCCCATGATAGTATCTTACACTCTCCTAATGGCAGTTTAACTGTCACCTCAGCAAACAGATGGACTTTTGTAATACTGAGAGCCCAAATTCACAAGAGGAGGGAAGCCTCAGGATCTCATGACCTACAGAGTTGGCTGGAGGGGAAATAAAAAGGGTCCTTTGTCCCTTCAGCTCTCCAGAGGCAATAAGAGGGGAGCAGCATGTCCCCTCCCAGGCCAAATAACCCTGCCAAGGCCCATGAATGTGACAATGATGAGCCCCATCTTCTGCTTCAGTCATGGCTTAACACTCCCACCTGTCCCTGCAGTTCTCTAATCTCTACCACCAAGAATTGGTGAAAACCTCTCTCCTCCCAGGGAACTCAATCACTAGCACGTTTTGTAAATACACATCCCAAAGATGTGGTGTTAATACTTCACAATGATTTTTTCCATGCCAGAATGAGTTAAGGTAGGAGTCTCTGTCCTGGCTTCAAATTTCCTGGCTTTCCCCTGTCTGCGTCACGACATAATTCTTTCCAGCAACCTTTTCCTCAGATGTTCAGAGTTAGCATTGGGATCCCTGCCAGTTTTCCTTCCCAAAACAAACAGGGAGCCTCCTGATGCCAAAGATTTGCCTTGTATTCATTTCTCCAGGGATAGAACACTTGGCTTTATAAGTGATGCCCCAATTTTCAATTCAGCATATGTATATAAATAAAAATGCAGCTTCACTGAGCCTTGTCTGCACTAGAAAAGACTGGATGGCATGTTCCTAACAAGCTGTCTCTCTCCATCAACTGTAAATAGAACTTCAATTAATTAATGAGATTATCTGCCAAGTTAGTACACATTGCTTCAGCAAGGAAAATAAGGCTTATTGTCAAATTACTTTTTGCTGGTGTAATCATGTCAGCATCAGAGGTTTTGCTAGTAATAAAAACACCCACCCATTATTAAACCACTCTGGCTCCAGTGTAAACCTGGTCTAAAACTAAAGCCCTGAAAAGTGATAAAATACCGTTCTCATCTCAGTAAAAAGCTTTCCTTTCCCTCCAGTGTCCCTGGGCTCATAACACCTCCCCTGCCCTGGTGACCTGCCTGCTTTGCCTGTAGGGCTGGAAATTGCAGAGCTGCTGGTGGCTGATGAGAAATGATTTAAAGGAAGTGTTGCTGTGAGCCCTGCAGAGAGCAAACCACAGCCCTGCACTGCTCCCCGCAGGGGACAGATGAAATTTGGGTAGATTCTGTCTCACTAAGGGACATGTCCTTCAGGCTAAGGACAGGTGGAGTGTTTGTCCTCCAGCAAGCCCAGGCTGCTGCTGTCTGCTCTTCTTTTGGGAGGAAAAACAGTAGGTTTCCTCTTTTTGAGGAAACAAGTGTGTGACTTACGTCAAATCTGTGCTTAAAATGCTCCTGAAAGAGGAGGAATGCAGAGAATGGGGAACAAATCACCTGTAATAAGCACTATTAATATGCCTCCATAAAGTATTGTCATTTTTGGTTGTTGTTGGGGAGGGTATGAGGTGCAGTGGCTGTACTCAATGGACAGGGCACCTACAGACATGAAATCATCTGCTGCTACTCACAGACTTTTTCAATCTACCTTTTATGCTCATTATATTCCCTTTATGTGTACCCAGTTTCCATCAATAAACTTAAGACAACTCCCATTAATGTCTCAGAAATTCAGGGGGTTTGTTGTTTGAAGAAGGCAAATTTGGATATGCCCAATCCCTGCCTCCCCTTCTCTTTCTTGAAAGCCCTAGAATTGGCCTGAATTTGTGCATTTATTTTACATGAAAGAAGTGGCAGAGATAAAAATAGAATGTGAAAAATATTACATAATGAAGTGATAAAACAATATTGATTACTTAGGCAATATAATTATTTCAAATAAAGGTGGATGTTAAGCCTATATTCCTTGCTCATGCTGAAATCAATAGCAGTGAAATTCAGTGTATTTTTAGAGCAACAAATAGCTATACCATGGGCCCAATCAGCTTCAATACTGAAGGAGTGCAAAATGAGAGTGCTTAAACAATATGTCCAAGTCTTCTAGGCATTCAGGAAGAGACACAAATATATAATCATTCATAATTAACAATTTCTCCATAGCACCACCAAGGATCTCATGTTCCTTCATAAATATTAATTAAATCAACCCTACACCCCACTTGTGTAACAATTGTTACTGACATTAACAGATGGAGAAACTAGGGCACAGCTTCATTGCCCACACAGAGCATCTGCTGCAGATCTGGGATGAGACTGACCCATCCCCAGCCAGGGCTGAACCATCAGATTCTGGATTTGGATGCCTTGTGACAAGGATCTGCCTCCAAAAACTGCCCCTAATTTGTCACATTAGGGTGGAAATGCCTCTTTGAAACATTAATGTCAAACAGTGTCAGTGTTAGACAGGGAAACCAAGGAGCAGTGTCTCCTAGGAAACCAGCATACGTGAGGAGGAAGAAGTAAGGAAACTAAAGCAGGAGGAGAAAAGAAGCTTGAGAGGCCAGCTGTTCAGATTTTCCTAGTTTTTTATCATTCTGCTATGATTTTCTCTAGTTAAGTCAGATAGCTTTCTGCTGTGGATGTCAGAGCAATTTATTTATAAACAATTAATTTAGCTTTCCACCACTCTAGCATGAAGAGGCAGACTTTCACCTCAGAGCCCTGAGAGCTGCCCCAGGAGTCCACCTGCTTTCCTCGGGGGCAGCAGCCACCAGCAGACTCCAGCACATGTATGCCCATGCCTCCCATCCTCCTCACATGCACATCCTTGCTGAGGCTCCAGCTGTCATTCCATCCAGGAGCCCCTCAGGGACCCCAGCAGGACATGTGGATTCAGTTTCAACCCCCAGAGCCCACCTGACAGAACAGATCCTGCACGGGGAGTCAAGCACTTGGGAGAGCCACAAAGTCATTTGGGCTGGAGCAGGACCAGGACACCCAGGTCAGTGCTTTGTACTATAAAAGGTACACAGGCAGCTCAAGAGACTTGGGCTTGTGGGGTTTGATCCCTCTAAAAGATGACAAATGGGCTGTGGGGCTTCCCAAAGCAGCATTGGCTCATGGTTAGAAGTTAACTCCCAATACCAATTCTTACCTCCTGGCATTCCCACCAAAGCACCAACATCACACAAGCTGAATGACTGGTAACTCAAGCTGATGCAGTTCTAGGCAGTAAAAATTATTCTTAAATTTGTCTTACGGCCAAGGGGTTTGACTTGGACATGTCACTGCTTTTACACTCAGCACTATCAGAGGATGGAACAATGTGCTGACAAAAAAATGAGACAAGATTAACCCCTTTACAAATTCAAAACAATCACTGCATGGGAAGGAATTCTCCCTGCCAAATATGGGTCAGTCTGTCTGGACTAATCCTCTACTCATATGTAGTGGCTTATTAGGGATTTTAAAAAGAAATTTGAAGGCTTAGACCGTATGTTTATAGTGGAACAGCCTCACATGAAAGATGAATTTTCAGTGAATTTAATGACATGTTTGACTTGAATCAATATTGGAGAACTCTTGAAATATTTTTTCCTGTTGTTTCTGTGAAACCCTTTAATAAAGGCTTTACAGAAGCAGTAATTTGTGACTTTAAAAGCACACTAAGCCAACTGTAAGTGAGCCAGTGCAGACTGAAATCCTGCTTCCTGCAGAACAGCAATAAATCCTCCCAGCACTCCCGAGTTCCCTTCAAATCACAGAGCTATAGATATCAGAGTGCCATGGTGACCACAGCTCACCCAAAGCAGGTGTTGTAAGGCTGTGCCCAGGGTTTGCTCAGATTTAATGTGTCTTGTTCAGTGACTTCTCTGATCCACCTGCTCCAGGCATTGTTTGTGGGAGAATATTTTATTTTGTTCTCTTGGATCCTACCACAGTTAGTCCGTGGACTGAAATTCAAGTGCAGCCCCTGTGTGCCAGTTTTGTAATGATAACCCCCTTATGAACTGCATAAATGACTAAGAAGAGAGAAATCTCAGTGCAGAGGGCAGAAGAGCAGAGAAAACTAACCAGAGACACATGGAGCAAAGCACAGAGGGGACAAGAGCTGCCCAAGAATGCCCCATAAGCCAAGGGCAGAACTGGGAATCAAGCATATTTCCTAAATCCTAGTTAGTCCATCCAATGTTCTCCAACTCATATTGCTTATGAATAAATGTTAATACAATTTTACCCACATCTCACTCATTTGCAAAGGGCACCTGCTGCAGGATGGGATTTCTGTGCTGGATATCCCGGCCTTAAAATCCTGCCTAATCCTCTGGGCAAAGCACGTCTCCATGGGCACGGGCAGGATTAAGCAAGACACAAACCCATCCTCGACCGAACAGGGATGGGAGAGTCAGATTCAGAGGATGTGCAAAGAGCTGCACAACGGCTCTTTCCCTGAATCCATGGATCCCCACAGCCACGTCCTGGTGCTTCCCCATGTGGGACATGGCTTGGAAGATGCTGCAGGTGTCCCAAAGGGATAGCTCAGTCTCTGCAGAGCTCCTCTGCAAGGCTCAGTTTGGCATAGAAAGCAGCAAAGCCTGGTTCAGGATGTTTTGTACTGTGTGAATTCCAGCCAGGGATTCACATTTTACACACAACTTACGCAAACAACCACCCTGCTGTGGGAGCATTCCTCCCTGTTTCCTCACAATGATGCAAATGGCGTGGCAGAGGACTGCAAGCACTCGAAGGAACACAGCTTCAAGGCTGATTTCTGGCAAGCTTGGCCTGATAAAAGCCCATTTGCATGCATTAATCTTGACACAGTCATTAAGTAAAGCGTGGCAGCAGAGACCTCCCCAAAGAAGTAATTTCACTCACAGGGACTTTACTTGGAATTCTCAGTACATACTCAAGGGGTCTCTCCCACCAATAATACTTCAATCCTGATTTAGTATAAACAGTACTCCACTATTGGCCCAGTAAGACAAAATACTCCAATATTGGTTTAGTATAGACAAAACTAAGAAAGCCATTTTATTCCTCTTGGGAAGACAAAGTCCTGATGCACTTTAGTTTCTCAGTTTCTAGGAAGGGATTTACCCACTGTTTACCTTCCTGCTATCAGAAGGAAAGTATCATTTGCTGCTTTTACCTCCACATTTTGGAGCAGAGTCCATCAACTATCACAACAGACAAATTTCCTCATGAGTGAACAATGGAAATTGCTCCTGTGCCTGCAGCCTCCCCAGGCACAACTTTCTAAAGGTTAAGCCAGAAAATTTACCCTGCCAAAATCAGCAGCTTTGCCATCAAGCTTCAATGAGCCAGGGATCTGTGGTTAATGCACACAAAACTACATATCTGGAGAATTTCAGCTATCTAAAAGTATTTATTAACACATCCTTGTAAGTCTGTTTTACCTACAGAAACACAGTGGCAGTGATATGGCAACATGACATGGTGTCATTACGTTATTTGCCTGACCTTCAGCAAAGAACCACAGCTTCTCTGCTGGCACTGTGGCATTTGGTGTCACATGAGCTGTGCCATGCTCTTTGTGATATTTTTGAGCTCTTTTTAGTCCCCCCCAAGATCTTATTAACAAAGCTTATTATTTCTGTTCTTGAATGCCAGGGATCCCTTATCACCAAGAAGGCTCCTAGAATGTTAAATGATACATGAACACACAAAAAGCTTTAAAGAGCTTACAGGCTGAAGGGAAGGCAGATGGGAGAGCCCAAGGAGAGATAACCCACCCTGCGTGGGTGACAGCAGCCATAACATACGAGCAGCTCAGTCACTGCCACGTTTTGCCAAAGTAGCTACAACTCAATGCACTTTTTCTGTGCTAAATAACCAAAAGAAGACATTCAATGTAGTTATTTCAGCATGATACATGGAAGAGGTTCATGGCACCAACTTTTGATTTACCTGTTTCATCACATAAAGGGTTTTACTCCAGTTTAAACCCATCCATCAGGAACCTTCCTTCTAATTCAGGCTTCCTTCCCAAACCAGGCATATCCATGACTCCCAGGGTGCAAAGGACAGCTTGAAAACAAAACCTGGGTTCACCCACAAGAATTTAGAAACTGAAAGTAAAACCACTAATCATTCTGGCTCCTTTTCTTAAAATACAGTTAAATAAAAAGATACTCTCGAGATTTCTTTGCCAGTGCCAGGATGCTCTGTGGCTGATTCAGAAAACAGCATATCTGGGGATGGAGCACAGGCAGACTGTTCCTACCCAGCTGGAGTACAAACCATGCAATCCAGCCAACAGCTTTGTTCAATTGTGGTTGGAATCCACTGCAGTTTATTTCTGGAAGTATTTAAAATGCCTGTCCTGAAGGCATTAGGCCACTGCATCCAGTGAGTCATCCACAACACCTGAAACAGGAAATAAATCTCATTATATTTACTAAAGCTTTCTGTAGGACTCTGTGGGAACTTCACATTAACATGATGTCAAATAGCCTATGGGACAGGCACCTGCAACAGTCTAGGTCCATTGCTAATTTTCCCTTAATAACCAGCTAAAATCCACCACTTAAATAATATCACATATTATTGAGCACTATTTAGAGGGACACAATAACCTAGTGTTGAACATCCTATTGAGAACTGAGAGGGAGAAAACCAGCAAGATGCAGAAGAAACTTGTTAACCAAAAAGGCCTTTAGCTTATAGCTCTGAAATTATGGGAACAGCAGGACCTGATGCAGATAGCATTAGATTTACTGGAGATACAATAACAGTCTTGATGTGACCCAGCAGGAACATGGTACAGCTGAAGGAAGGCTCAGGGCGAGAGGCAGGGTCAGACACGTGGAGATGGACACTGAAATCCAGGACATGGGGTCAGAAATTCCTGTTCCAGTGGACAGTGGTGACACACATTTCACATTACTGGTAAATTCACCTCAGTTCCTGCTCCCCCTTGGGCAGGAGGCATTGTACCCAGCTTTTCCAGGAAGCATATTGTATCCTGTCAGGGGATCTGTGCAGGGCAAGGGGTGCTCTGACCCATAAGAGCAGAGTTCGTGTCCTATCTACAGGAAATAAGTGCCAAGAGAGGCTTGGCACTGCCCTCAGGGGAGCTCACAGCCAACGTGGAAAGTATTGAATTCTGATGGGAGCAGCAGCTGGCTTCTATAGGAAATGCACTATCTCTATCCTTTGAAAATCCTTCGTGTTTCTGATCTCCCTGGGGAGGTGGGAACAGCCTCCCAAGGTCATTTGCATGACTGAGGAAGATGTGCTGAGGTTGTGGGGCAGCACAGCTCAGCCCATTGGGGTAGGATGCTCTGAACAACACTGTGTCCCTGCCAAAACAACTGCACCGCGCACAACCGGAGATTAAACCAAGGCCCCTCATCAGTGCCTGAGAGGATAACAGCATCACTGCTGCCAGCTGCCAGAGGGCTGCGGGGCAGAGCAGAAATGGAAATTAGTCTCTTTATGGCCGGCAGGCAGAACTGCGAGCTCATATCAATGCAGAGCATAGCTCAACAGCAAATGATCCCCTGAGCAATGGCACCGCATCAAATACATCAAACTGCATCTAAACGTACCTGGGGATCGCGTTATCCTTCTGCACACGGGAAGTAAACATAGCAGAGAGGCAGGAACTGGAGCTCCAGACAGGGTCCCTCACACAACTGTAGTCCTTTTCCCAGGCAGATCAGCGGGGTTCTCGTAGGCAGAGATGAGCCCCTTTGCCCAGCGAGTGCCAGGGGAGCCCTGCTGCATCACCACCAGCCGGATCGGGGGCTGGGTGTCTGCAGGGACCTCAGGAGCATATTCCTTGCTGGGATCCTTCCCTCTGCAGTCATAGAGCACGCAGGAGATCAGGAAAACCAGAAGCAAAATGACATAGCTAGATACCAGAATGATGAGATTCAAGGTAACAGGGTCAATCTCCAAATAAAACTCCATTTGATCCCATACTAGTGAGGGCAAACCCGGAGAATGAAGTTTCATATGCACGAATGAGCAAGTGCTAACTGATCAGAATAGATGTATTGGCTTTGTGGTAAAAATACACTAATCCTCAGGTCTCCTGTAGCAATGGATTTCCCCGAACTGGACGATTAAAGCAGCTCAGTTTAATAACTTAAGCTCCTTCTTTTAATGCCACGTTGCCTACAGTGGGAGAAGCTAAATTTGATTGCTATATTGACAGGAAATCATCCCCCTTGCCCAGGGACCACCTTTTTCCTTGGTGGGCAGGTACCAAACTGGGTTTTCTCTAGGGGCATTTTGCAGAGCCTCCCTTCCTCAGGTGGGTTTGGACTCGTGGGCTGAAAAAACCCTGATCTGTGTAATTAGTAAATGAATACAGAAATAATTGGAAAGTCATTTGCAGGGTAACTTTTCTCAAAATCTCACAAGCCTGATCCTGATTTTGAGTAAGAACTTTCTGCCCTGGGCTAGGGCTACAGAAGTGTTTTAAAGTAAATTAAAGATGTTTATTGTCCAGATCACTGTCAGTATTACAAGGACATGTCACACTGCTGTCACACACTGCCCAGCCAGTCCTTGCATTCCTCTATAGGATCCTGCTTCCCACAGGCTGCTTTGTGTCATTTGAGTCTCCCATGTGTGAGAAGGTACAACAAAACTGCAGCATTTCAGGGTGCTGCTGATTTCTTTTTCCTGTGTGGACCCTCTGCTGAAAAGAGGGTGAAGTTTGTGAGTGCCTGGCAGCAGGGCCAGGCTCCCGAGCACAAACCCTTCAAGTGCCTTTTGCACCTTCCAGATTTATGCCTCTGAAGTTGACGAGGGAGCAGAGACATACAGGGCTGCCACGTGTCACCCCCACAGGGCTTGGAGAGAGAGCACCCCGGAAGGCAGAGATGTTCAGGACATCAGGGAGGCAGGCACAAAGGCATGGTGCCAAGGAGCACCACAGACCCTACATCAGCACACTCACCTCTCCATGCAAAACTCCAAGGTTTTGCTTACAGCACAGGAGGCTTTTAGGAAGAGATTAGGCTGTCCCAGGTCTTAGCACTGCCAGAGCTGTGGAAAAGGGCTTTACGTGTCAGCAGGAATCCGACCGGGCGCGTCTAAGCTGTAAGAAATATGTCATGGGGCCAGCCTGCCGCCTCGACCTCGACACATGCCTCTTGTTTTAAGGTCAACATCAGCTGCATCCCCCACCCACCATCTGCCCTCATGGCTCTTTAGCTGAGGAGAAGTTTGCATCGGGAGTAATCCCAAGGCTGGCACTGCCAGTGGCACGTTTGGCAGCAGGAAGGAACCCCACGGCACCCGGGATGCACATTTGTGTGTCCCTGCTCTTTTGTGCCTGTCACATACCACATACTGTGTCTGAAGCTCAGCATTTGGCTGTCAGATGTGGTTTAGATGAGGCTGAGGTTTTTTTCAAGACAGGCTCTTAATTGTGCCCTTCCCATCCAAAGCAATGGCAATAGGAGCTGGGATTTGGTTTCAGCGCTGGCCGGGAAACTGAAAGTCTTTGGAAAATCCCTCCAAAATTTGCAGAAGCATCAGCACATTTGAAGGGCAATAGGGTTCATGGCCTTAAATTTCAATCATGTTGTGCTACAAAAGATCAGTATCAGAGTAATAAATATTATATAGTTTCCACACTGAGAGAGAGATGGGATTTTACATTAAGTGTTTAAAGCTGTTCCTCAAATGGCAGCCTGGGTTCTGAACTTAGCACTGTGCTAACAAAAAAAAAAATAGTTTATGGGATTTCCAAACCCGGGTTGTCTCCCCCAAGGTCCTCCACATCAATAGCTTTGTTTCAGATTACTGTCTAACATTGCAGCAGGGAGATACATGCCATAAAGTGTTTAGTTTAGATAGGCATCTTTTAGAGGGACTTTTCAAAATGTAAAATCTGGTACTACATTGCCACAGCACCTCCTGTGTTGCTGCAGACACGGTTTCCTGGAGACTAAAAAGCCTCCTTGTTTCTACATCTCCACAGCATCTCAAAACATTCTCTTAAGAGTGAAAATATATGATAGTTTCAAGACACCTCCTCCCAGGGCCTGGTTTGCAGCAAAATCTCACATTTATGCTTTTGTTGTATTCCCAGGATTCCTGTCCTTTAGCCTGAGCAGCTCCCAGCAGCCTTGGTCCAAGTCAATGTGCTGAAAACTGAAGCCTAGGAAGGGGCTTGGCTTCAATATAATTTCTTTCCTCCTCCCAGCCCATGTCCAGGGCAAACCCTCGATGTTCACCATTTGATATTCCTGTGCCCAAGGATTGCCAGGGTCTAATACCACCTGCCAGCAGCCCTATTGCAGGAGAAGGAGCACCACAGCACCTCAGGAGCCTCATCCACACACACTGGAGCTTTTCATAGAGGAGCCTCACTCCAACAAGCTGGCCTTGCTCCCAGGATCAGTGTCCTGGATTCCTCCCCTGCCCAACACTGCTCCCTCCTACCCATCCTGGGACCTCAACTCCATCACTGACCATCCCTCACCAGCCTTTGGCATCTGACCCTCCTTAGGCTGTTTATGCCTGCACCCTTTTCTATAGAAAAGTCGCTCAAATTCCTGTTTGCACATGCACTGATGGAGTAGTGAGAGTTGCCCTGGCTCTGCAGTGAGCAGGAATGCATTTCCCAAGACACAGAGTGTTGGGAGCTTTGTAGGATTGGGAAAAAGCTCAGGATATTGTGTGTGTGCTTCCCCAGGCAAGCAGAGCCAGGAGATGGTCAGGGCAAAGGGCTGCCTCGAGCAGGCTCTGCAGTGACTGGTGAGACAGCACCTGGAGGACACATTTTCCTTGGATCTCCAAGAATCATCTGTGCTACGGTTGCTTCAAAGGCCAGACCAACTCTGTCACCATTTGTGCCAGGCTGCAGGGACGGTGGGTTGCACAAAACCTCTACTATAACCTCTCAAAGTGGATTAGCTGGAGCACCCTATTTATTTATTCATGCCAGTATTCTTTTATTTAATGTTTGACAAAAAGCCTTCCCAAGGGCCAGAACTCCTGGTTGGAGACCCAACACCAGCAGCTGCCATTGGTGCAACTCCACACTCAGTCCTTCCTTCAGTTTTTCTCCTCTTATTTTGCCCACCTCAGTTTATAGACACTTCTGCATAGAAAGCACCTTTTCCTCTGCAAACACCCAACTCAGCTGGGATGAGACATAAGGGAAAAAGATGCATGTAACAGAGAACTAGGTATTTTCTGTAATTTTTGTTTGAAGCCATTGCACAGTGAATTTCACAGTATAAAAGTTCAGATGTCAGTGAAACAGCAAAGAACCTTGCTACCATCAGAAAGAAAAAAAGATTGCAAAAAGAAAAAGGTTCTGTTAGGAGGGAGCTATAAAAGCTCTGTTCTGAGGGCAACAACAGCACAAGTTGCAAAGGAATTGCAGGCAATGGCTGAAGAAGATAAATCAGTCTGCAAGAAATGACATTGTCTCCCCCCATAGAGGAGTTGGACACTAAGTCCCTGCTGTGCCACCTCCTTCAGAGCAGCTTAGGGCTGCTCCACAGGCACTTTTTGGCTGGTGGACCCAAGCCATCAGCTCAGAAGGGTGACCCAGCACACAAGGCATCAGACAAATGCACAGAGCAGAATATTCAGGCTCTGCTGGACTCAGACACATGGAAGCCAAGATCATTTCCCTTCCTGGGGCTCCCCAGCTGAAGGCTGAGGTGTCAGCAGAGCCTCGTGTGCCCTGGGAAGCACTGGCATGGCTGACCCCATTCCACCAGAGGCAGAGCCATCACTGCCAGCTTGATTGGCTTAACCATGGTGTCATCGCTAAAAACAGCTTGTCAAAAAGGAATAATTTCAATCCAGCTGCAGTGAGAAAGAGGGGAATAGGGATGGCAGCAATACCAGCATATTCTGACAGAAGAGTGAGGGGGCTGACATGGGGTGTCAGAAAGGACAACACCAGCATAACACCTTTTCCTGCCATGTCCCTGCTGCTCAGGACAGGAAAGATGGACACTTAGAGGTTACAGGCAGCTGCCCCAGCCCATTGCCTTCCTCATACAAGTAATAGTTTAAGAGGGAAATTGCAGAGATTCCAGAACCACAGGGAGAAACCTGGTGAGATCAGAAGCCACAGTTACTCCAGTACCTACAGTCCAAACGGAGTGCCCAGAGCAAATCCAGGGAAAGCAGATCTGTTACACACTCATGTGCAGCCCCCAAGGGCAGAGCCGCAGCCCATCAGCCCCTCTGGGGTACCCAAATGCCTGTTTGAACAGTGAAGGGTGTTTGAAAGGGGCCATACATGAGTGCGTATGTAGCCCCAGGCTTTTGAGGCCATGCACAAACTCTGCCAGGGTGTAGGAGCACCTGACCCCTTCCTCTACTCCCCCTGGTCTTCTATGGCCTATGTATTTCCCCAGTGCAAGAACGATGCAATAGATCTGAGAACTTTGGTGAAAGGAAGCTGGAATTCACCAGCACCACAAAAAAATAACGGAAGGCAAGGCACGGAGAGAAGCCGGCAGCACCAGAGACCAGAACTCGCAGAATCCAAACTGTACAGGGTGACAGCGCAACTTTATGTCTGGGTTTGCTGCTTTTCCCTGCCGGCCTCTTCCAGCTCGGGTCTTTTAAACTGTTACAGCTCCCAGGTCTGAGCCCGGCCGGCCACACGTAGGAGCTGTTGCTTTCCTTATGAAGCATCCCGGAGCCAGCCGGGCCCGGCAGGTGGCACCGGGGCACCGCGGGTGGACCCCGCTGCCACCAAACGCCTCTGCGAGATCCAGCACCGCCTGTCGGAAAGGAGACCTCTGCTTTTAACCTCTTCTGGTCAATGGTGTCAGCCCTTTGCCAGCGCCTGAAGGGGAAGAGGGGCTCCCGCGGTGCCCGCTCGCGGCTCGCACGATGCTCGCTCTCGGGAAGCGTTGCCACAGTGGTTAAACTCTTTCCTGCTTTACAGGTGCATTTGTTCTGTATTTCATCTCTACAGCAGCAGAAAACAGTAGTGAAAATGCTGCTTTTGAGAAAGGAATAGAAATTCAAGAAGAACAATGAAAAGGTCAAATAGAAAGTAGCTCTTAGGATGCAAAATGGGTCTGATTAGTTACTGGTACTCAGTGCCCTCCTGGTGCCCCAACCCCACCCACACATCAGTCAGGGAAGTGTCTGACTCTGAGACTGTGAATAATCCTACAGGGGTGAGAGAGACAGCTGGCACCTGAGGTTACACACATCCTGAATCATGCTGAATAAAAGAAGCTCAGAACAAAGAAAAAGGTCTTATCAGATTAAGCTCACAAACCTTGCCTACAGACCTCTACTTCTCTCCCCAAAAGCTCAGACATCACTGCTACCACATCCATGAAAACACTTCCCACTTACAGCCCCTGGTACCCAGCAGGCAACCATAATAACTTATATCCAATTTCCATTATTGCAAATTAGCTTACTAGAAAAGTCTCAGCCAGAGAGGATCTGGTCCTCAAGAAAATTAAAGCAGTTGCTATGAGGTGGCAGATGCTGATCAGATATTTCCCTGATTGCTTTTTCTTTGTCTCAGGCTCCAGGTGAGATGTGTCCCTCAAACCCCTGCCCAGCTGAGATTGTTCGAGCAGAAATGGGGTGCTGGTGTTTGCTTCCATCCCAGCTTTCTTCTGGAGGGCTCTGTTGGCACCAAACCTGGCTCTATTTGATGCTACAAGGAGCAAAACCCTAAAGAAGCTGATTTTGTGCCGTGACATTTTTGCTTTGGATAGGGATTTTGCAGGCAAAATAAATCAGTTTTAATTTAGAGGATGTGCACATCCAGGATGCTGCATGACAGAGGGATAGATGAGTTAGAGGTTTGACCCAGACCAGTTGGGTCACAAGGTGTGAAAGTCAGACAGGAATCCTTTCCATAATCTCCACTAGGATGTAACTGAAATGACACTAAAGGTTCATATAAAATAGCTTAACGTTTAATTGACATTTTTGTTAACCAGAAAGATAGATTTGATGTGAAAGAGAAAATTCATTACTTGATTTTAGAACAGTGATCTAAATCTTCCTGTCAGATAAATCATGTCAGATAAATCCTTACAACTTTATCAACATAACTGGGCTGATATCAACAGATCGTGGTTGCACTTTAGTTAGTGCTACTCTGTAGGGTGAAAAGTAATAGAAGATTAATACCTGGAGGAAGGAAATATCCTTGTTTTTAATCTCTAAGTAACTTTCCAATGAAAGCTCAATTACCCCAAACTGTGGCAAATCTATTTTGATGTGCTCTGAGATATTTAGTCAGTCTGCTTGTCCTTGTCCATGCAAATGTGAATTCCTTCTCATTATTAACAGTGAAATAACTTAAAAACAGGAGGAAAAAACATGAAATGCTTGATATTGAATGCAGGTGTCCTGGAAAGGGTAAAGCTGACTCAAACTGGGTTTCAATTTTGCTGTAGCTGGGCTGCTTGCCTGATTTGTCTTCTGTCCCATAACTCAAGAGCTAATCAAGATGATGCAGATATAAAATTAGTGATGTAGACATGCTTGCACCAAATTCAATGAAACTCCTTTTGCTTACCCCATCTGAGTTTTCTGTCAAACTCAAAATTACTCCATATAAATTATGCTATCCTTTCCATTTCTTTGACTTGGTGCTGGACAAATAACTTTAAGGATACACTTCCCTTCTTTCCCTGGCCCTGAAGTCCAGCTGACATGCTTTGCTGAGCTGGGATGGATTTAGGTGCACACAGTGCTCTGCTCAGGCATGTGTGTTTAGCTGAACGGGGGCTATTAACTAATTGTGACTGCCAGAAATCAAATTATTCTTGTAGGTAATAAAGCATTTAATCTGAGAAATCACAAAGTGAGAGCTACAGCTTTTTGTTTTATTACTTATGAAGATTAGGGGTTATACTATTTCTCTCCCCCTTCCTAGTAAATGAGGATTTTTCAGGTCTGGTTCAGCTGGAGTGGTAGCAAGAGGCACTTGGTGTGCCCAGATCTGGGGGTGTGCTGGGTTTGGTGACCTCGCCACCAACACGGCTGTGGCCTGGAAGAGGAAAACAGGTGCTGGCACCCTCCCAGAAAAGTCAGGGGCTACAGACATCCAGGAGAAGCTGCTGTACCCAGGGGCAAGAGGGGACCTGAAGGCTCCAGCTTTGGGCAGTGTTGCTTACCAATTTTTGCTATTGCAGACAGAGCTGCTGAACAGTTCCTGGTTCTGTTTGCCACTAAATCTGTGTGTCCTCTCTCAGGGTGACATATGTGTGTTTGCCTTGAATAAACCTCTGTGGGGCAGGATGTCAGGAGTACATCACTATTCCTGGGGCACGTTGGAGTGCTGCTGTGATCGTGTTACCAATCTGTGGGCAATAAATCAGTTTTGCTCCTGAATTCAGTCTGCTTTTTCTTCATCTGCATTCAAGACTCTGCACCCTTGGGATGACTGGCAACATGTAGCTGCTTTTTTAGGAACCAGGGGACTTCTGTGAGCTGGGAATGGGTAGAGGGTCTTTGCCCTAGTGAGCAGGTTTGCTGGCAGAATAAATCATAGGAGTCATTTCCTCAAAACCAGAGGTCTCTAGGCCTGGCTTCTGACTGCTGCTTTGAGTAAGATGTTGGGTGAGGGAGGCAGAGAGGAGTTAGATGATGAGAAAGGAGTCTCTAAAATTAACTTGGCAGGATCTGCCTAAAGAGGCCCTGCAGAGCTCTTTGCTTGATTCAGCTGGGGTGCAACCAGAAAGAAAATACCCTGAGGTTTCCTGGAGCAGTTTTTGTTGTTTGTTTTGCTTTTTCAGGCTTCTTTCAGATCCGCAAATCTGTGTCACATCATGTGTGAAGGCAGCAAATAAAGTGAACTCTGAATTAATTTTGGTTTTGTTGTGTTTGGTTTTGTTTTCAAGGAATGCAGGCCTCCCTCAAAAGAGGATACTTGAATACCAGTCAGACACCTGGTGAGCAACCCAGCTGTTCACAGCTGTTCTTTCCATCTCTCTTTTTCATTGTTTGCAGAAACAATGAAGTGATCGAGGACTAAGAGGGTTGAACTGAAAAAAATAAAAGAGCCCCAAGTGCCAAGCTCTTTAGTGCTCTTTGTAAAACCCAAATAAATGGAAAAATAAATCAAGCTTAGACATCAACAGGAAATTGAAAAGTTACATCAATGGAAGGATAGAAATGTACACGTCAATAATTTGGCTGGAGATGTTGTGGTATAAACAGATTTTTATCACTTATAGCTCTCTATTCAAATAATTCTGTCCCAGAGTTCTTTTGTAGCAGTATAGATCACAATTTTGCCAACAAGCCTCTGGGAAAAAATATGGAAAATAGAGCAAGACTGGCTTTGCTCTCCCTGATTTCAAGTTCACTAAGTTTTTACAGCATTGGCTTGATTCAGAAAAACAGAAAAAGCTTATACCTAAACCTCAGTCAAGGCAACAAGACTTGTTTGATGCCAAAGTGGGCACATCCCAAAGTGTTTTGTTGAGTGGAGATGGACTCCTTGAACTGCTCCATCCCTACTATGCTCAAACCTAATCCTCACTGTCACCTCTGTTTTCCCTCCTTCACAGCAACACACATTTTTGTGAGTTGGTTCATCTGCCCACAGGGAAAGGTTGGATGTGACAGCAGACTGTCCCCATTCCAACACCCCAGGCTGCCATGCCATCCCTGCACAGGGTCATCGTGGCTCCAGCTCCATCCCGGGACACGGTCCCTGTCACGGGAGCCCTGCCGCTCTCGGGCGTGGATAACTGGCCCTTGAGGACAAAGCCTCTGCCTTCCTTTGGAGATAGAAGATATGGGGATACAAACAGTCATAAATAACTGATGTCACTCCGAACTGAATCCTGTTCCCTGCCTCACCCACTTCCACTCTGTTTACCACCAGGTTTTTTTGTTTTGTCTCTGCTTCTTCCGCACCCGCCGGTTACTTTGTGTTCCCTTAGACAGCAGCAGGACTCCAGTCTGCAGCAAGGGGCTTTCCTGGGAGATTTTCCTCTCTGACCAGGAAGGAACTATGTCCCCCTGCTGTTGAGACATTGAGGCCTCTGATCTCCTCCCTCTGACACTTGGGCTCTCCCTCTTGCCCAGACCCAGCAGTTGCACTTCAGTCAGTCCATGTTCCTCAGTTTTCTTTCCTGGCACCAGACATGGTTTTCTGCTGCAAACTTAATCCAAATAATTTTTGCCCTGTTCTTTCCTGGCCACTGTCTTATCATCTCTTCACTGTTCCCTCTTGGCTTCCTCTGTGGTTCCCATCTGTCTGCTGGCTCTGTGTATATCACTGTAGGCTCAGCTTCAGTCAAGTTTTGATGTCATTCATTGGACATCTTGTTACTTGTCTTGGCATTCTGGTTTCTCTCTGTTCTTGTCAATGCATTCCATGTATTTCAGCCTCTCTGAGTGAAATCTCCATCCAGTGCATCCAAATTGAGTTCAAGTCCAGTGTATCCAAAAAGCCCCGAGCTGAAGGGAAGGCAGGATGCTGTGAAGGTGCCCATGAAAATGTTCACAACCACAAGGTGAACTGAGCTGAGCCCAGTTGGCCAAAACCCCTAAGATGCTCTACAGACCTGTGTGAACTCTTGCCAAAATACAGTTCTGTTCTGAAAGCAGGCACTGCTTAGAGTTCTACATGATTTGCTGGAAAATCACAAGTTTCCTCTCTCCACTTGACTGCTGAGGACCTGGTCTGCCAATCTCCAAGCAGATGGCCAGATGCACATGGGAATAGAATTACTTCATGCTTTCAGGTAACTACCTACCTAGCTGGTAAGCATTTGACTATACCTTGGGTCATTCACTGGAGGCAAATCAGAAGCAAAATTGGCACAAATACATGATATTCTGAGAACAGTTCCAACACTTTTAGAAGTTGCTCAGCAACCTTTATGCAGCAAAAGTGGCCAAAGAGGAAATTTTAAAAGTTTAAGCTTTAAGCCACAATTTGTGTCACCCTGTGAAAAGGGTGACTATGCTCAAGTGATTGATAATCCCTTGGGACAGAGGTGTTCTGGTCACACTGTCAGCAATGTGCCATCTCTGGCCTTGAGTCAATGACATTTTGCAGCAGCCCAGCAGCTGCAGCCCACACAAAAAAGAAAGCTTTGTGTCATATGAGACTGGGCCATGCCAACCTCCTCTTCACTGCCCACACTTCAATTCACAGCAGGGCTACTCCTGATAGTCACCAGAGTGACCCCACCATCAGCACTGTCCTGGTTTGGGCAGCACCTCAATAAACTGAGTGCAGCCAAGAGTTGTTTTCATTCCTATTCTGGCAAATCAGCTAACTAGAGTACAAAATAATATTCTCAGGCTTGGCAAATCCTTTTGACTTTGAAAGATTTTAAAATTTATTTTGGTTTTTCTTGCTCAGACAACATGGAGACTCAGTGCTAAACTACACAAAACAAATTAAATATCCAATTACAAACAGTTGGCTCTGGTCTGGAAGCACTTCAGTTGACTGCCATGATTCAAAAGAGAAAAATTATTTCATTTTGTAATGCTTTTTAAACACAGCACATTGGCTGACCCATCCTGGATCACAACCTCAAGAACTTCACATACTTGTTTTTGAAAATGAGGTTTGTGCCTTGTCTTGTCAAATGGATGTTCAAGCTGCAGTGATGGGAGAGGAGCTGCCCATCTGCCCTTGATGATGTTTCAAGGGAGACACACAGAGGTCTAGAGTGACCCACATGTTATCCCAGGCCTAACACCAGTCCTGACTCCCTGGCCCTGGACCACCAAGCTGTGTACAAGAAACCCCACAGCAGACACAGACAGCTCCTCAGCAAGGAAGGGAATGGCTCACCTGTATGAGTGTATCTGGCAGTGCAAGGATTTAAAGGGTGTTACATCCCTGAGTCTTCCATGGCAATATTCACAGATGCTGCCATCAGGGATTGATGGAACAAAGCCATCCTTTTGGACTGGATCCACACCAAAGTGTGTTTTTCAGATACAATGCTGAAATTTCCTAAGAAGACACCAATTCTCATGGCTCAGGTGGACACTGGTATCCATTCTCCAGTATTTGTCCTTCAGCTTCACAAAGGGCAGCGTTTTAAAGCAGCACCATAGGGCTTTAGAAAAATCTGGGGGTGTAACAGGAGGTAGATGAGGTCCCTGATCCTGTAGAGAAGATATTTGTTCTCAGAGGTGTGTTAAGTTTCAGTGCAAACCCCACGTTCCATGTGGACCACCCAGCTGCATGGCAAGAAACCCAATTTTTTTTTTCATGGTTTTGTCCATACTTTATGTGTTTTGCAGCTTTTACAGCTCTTTTGTTTTCCCAGCTGGTTTGCCTGAGATCAGGTCAGAGAAAGCAAAGAGCTTGGTCAGAATTTAAACAAAAGTTCTTTCAAGTTTAAAAAGAAGAAAGAAGAGACCCCTTCTCCAATGAAGAAGAGTTTGATTTGGAGGCTTTTCTGCAAGAAATCCAAGGCTAACTTGACCCATGACTGGCACTGCCAAGATGTGTAAGGTGGGTGAGATTTGACTATCTCTGTAAAAAAGGAGAATTTCAGGAAATCTGAATATTTTAGGTCATAGGTTGGACTAGATGATCTTAAAGGTCTTTTCCAACCTAGTTAATTCTGTGATTTTGTGAAAGGACTTCAGCAACATAAATACATACCTAAGATTTAAGACGAGAGATAAAATCTCCTTCCTGATAGGCAGCCATCAGAAAAAAAACAAGGAGGATATAAGGGACTGGCTAGAAGAAGATCACAGACTCAGATGGATGGATGCAGAACAGAGAAGTTCAGTTCCTAGCACAGCCATGAACTGGATGGGTGATTGAACACAGTCCCTGTGAGGGTGAAATCCCAGCCAGACTGGGATTTCCTGTACCAGGACAGCCCAATCCACAGCACAGCAGGGCTGCAGGGCAATGTTGAGGGCCTGAAAGGGGCAGGTTTCCCTGGGCACATAACAAATGCTGCCAGTTTTATCCTTGGTCAGATTTCCAAGAACTGGACACTGTCATCATGTAATTCAATGGCAGCTTCTTTTTGTTCCTGGAGCACAGAGATTAAGATTTCTACTTGCCTGGCAGGAACTGAACGGGCTTTGAATGAGCCACAATTACTGGAGAAAAACATGAACTCTTTCGTTTTTTACACGTAAACCCCACAACTCCAAGTGTCCTGTGAGCCCATCAGGGTGTCATACATCAATCACTGACATTTTATGCCCATGCAGACAGAGTATCCTGCATTTTAAACAACTGCAAGAACAGAAATTTTGTTCCCATGGAAGCTATTTTTTATTACACTCCTAAACCTAATCTTAATACTTCCAAGTGTACTTTGGACAGTGGCCAAGCTGAGCACGTGTGGTAGGAAGCTGCCTCACACAGCTCTGTGCAAAACCGGACAGCGGAGAGTGGCTCCACAGGCTCCTGTGACATCTAAGCCCAGGAGAAGCAGAAGGCAGCAACAGCAGCTTGGCTGGCAAGGAGATGCTGAATGTCACCCCACAGGGGCCAGGCAAGAGGCTGCTGTTACTGTAACAGGGTGGAAAAGAACGTGTAGAGATTAAAAATAAAAAAGGGAGAGCAGCTCCTTTGATAGCCTCAATATCACAATCAGGAGAGACTTCCTGGCCTCATATTTTCCATATAAACATGCTCCACTGGATAAAGTTAATGGTTCCCTAACTGCAAGGCAGAAGGGCTTGATCAGTTTAATTGACGTCACAGATTGGGCATTTTAATGGAATCTGCTGTGCTTCCCCCATTTATATGTTTGACCCTAACCTTTACCAGATGTTCAATTCCTGCTCCCTCGCAGACACTGTAGCTCTGTTTGGGAGGCTCTTGGAAAGCTGAAAGGCTGAAGTTGAAATAAAATCCTCTGACACGGACCCTTTTGTTTGAGCTGCTCCCCGCCACGGGACAGGCTGCAGGGAGGGCTCTGCTCCGCAGGACTGTGCCCAGGAGAGAAGGCGAAAACAGCCAGAACGATCGCATTGTGCTTCGCCTGCCTGTGGGGGAGGGTAAAGGATACAGTGCTGCTCCCCTGCCACTGGACAGGGATGAAATCACAATCTTCCCTTCCAGCCCCTCCACTCTGTGGCCCTGAGACCAAAAAAAAGAGCCAGAAAGCCTGAACTGGGGATTTGGCTCTGCCATGTCCCCTTGGGCACTCTGTTCCTGCCTCTCAGCCTTGTTTCCCAGGCACAGAACAGGACAATGTCCTTTTGCCCAATTACATCCTGTGTTTATCAGGGGCAGGGCTGGCTGGAGAGAGGCTGCAGGGCTTGGATTAGGAGTGCTTCCTGCTGTCCACAGGCTCTTCCTTGGGCAAGAAGAAAACAGTACCAGCATCACAGACCCAGCACCCCTGTGTTGCTCTGGATGCAAATCTGCTCCAGGCGGAGACCCCTCAGAAGTTATAGCTCCCTGAGCTCTGCAAGAGTGAAGCCAGCTGGAAATAAATCATCAGGAAAAGGGCATGTCATCAAAAAAGATGCCATCAAAAGTTTTCTAGGTTTGATGGTCATTTCGAATGTCTCCTGCTTATTCTTTTTTCAAAGAGAAGATAAAATGATGGAGCAAGAGAGGGTTAAAAGAAGATCCACATTCCCAAACCTCAGCTTTGGTTTTCAATCATTTTAGATAAATTGCAAGCTGGACCCCAGCCACCCTTTAGTTCTGCGTTTGGATTAGCAAATTGAGTCACAGATGAGGTTTTGCAAAACCAAACCCATATCCTCCTTGGCCTGCTCCTGGCTGAAACTGAGCTTGCCCTGAGCAAAAATGAGTGAATCACTCTTTAAAACACATACACCAAAAATGCTGAACTCAACAACCACAAAGCGAGTGAAGGAGAGTACGACAGCCTGAGCAAGGCACTCATTCCTTTTAACCCCGCAGAGACCGAACGTGCAGCACCAGCACTCTGCAGCAAGTTAGGCAGCAAAAACATTTGGAAATGTCAAAAAAAGAAAAGTTGATGGTTTGGGGTTTGGTAATTCCATGCACACACATAAAAACTATGTATTCTGTGGCCAAACATTTGTCCCCAAGCAGAAGACAGTGGCTGTTAGCATGGCAACCTCAGACCTGCTCCTATTTCACTTTGACATTGATCCTGCAACAAGGTTCAGTGGATTTAATTAAAGTGGGTCCAGGGTTCTCCTGAGCTCAGGGTAAAATCCAGTCCAGCTGCCCTGCCTCAACCACACACCTCACTGTAACCCCAAACAACACCCACGTGTAGGGTGCGTCTAAAGTGTTGATTATGTTCTTGAAAGTCACATCTGCTTCTCAGCCCATCTCATTGCAAAGGAAATCTTCCTCCTGCTTGGTGTAGCCACAGGATGAAGAGATGCTCATGAAGGACAAGCCCTCCCCTGTCAAGGAGCACAGGACAAAACATGATGTCCCTGCAGCACTGCCCATGTCAGCAGTGACTGCCCCACAGCACCACCAGCCTGGGGTTGTGTTCCCAGAACACGCAAAAAGAAGTGGGAAATACACAGTAAAGCAGATCCCATCTCCTGACCACGAATCTATTAACATCACCACATTTTTATTAGCAGGAAATCCTAAATCCAGCCACCAAGATGTTAATGTAATTGTAATCTGATAAAAACAGTAGGTAGGGCCCCTCTCAGCCCCAAGGTGGGTGGAGGGGCTCCTCTGAGTTCCCAGATTCACACAGAAAATACAGCCTGAGAACCAACAGTTAAGAGTATTTTACCAGTGGCAACAAGAGGGATTCCAGCAGAGTAGGAAATAACATCATTTTCTTTTGAATCAGGGCTGAGAATGAGACCAGGCTGTCTTCCCTGCCATAATTTACACATCCTCACAGACAGACATATTGGAAGTGACTTTTCCAGCCAGCCAGGAGACAGCCACACCACCCACACCAGCTCTGGCAGGACTCACATGCCACAATGTCCTACAATGTGTCTGTCTCTCTGGAAGAAGCCCGTGGAGGGTTGTTTTTCTGCTTAAGCCCATTTGATTTTATTTTCCTTTAATCACTGGCAATGAATTGTTCCACTTTTCTCGCTCACCAAATACTTTATGTTGTGAGTTTTTTTGTTTGCTCATTTGTTGCAACAGGAGTGGCAAAAGATTGTCTGGGCTCTTGGGATCACACACCAAAGCTGACAGGGGGCAAGCAGCTTCTTTAGAGATACTTCTTAAACCCCACTTTCAGCCCCACATTCCAGCCCACCCCTGAGGGTCACAGCCATGCTTAGAAGACACCTGGACCCTGAACTGTCCAGGCTTTCCCACCTCTTGCCTTCCTACACATGACTTTTCCACCAGCACTTCTCCCCAGGGAGGGTGGAAGGACTGATGCATCTTGTCAATGCCTGCTGTGTATGGATTTGTCGTGGTTTGACACTGGCCAAAGCCAGGCACCCATGAAAGTCACTCACCCTCCCCTGCCACAGCTGGGCAGAGGAGAGAAAAAATTAATGAAGGCTTTAGGTGTTGAGATAAGGATCAGGAGAAAACACTTCAAGGGCAAAACAGGATCAACTTGGAGGTACAAAGGGAATTCATTGCTAACAAAATCAGAGGAGGATAATGAGAAGTAAAATAAGCCTTTAAAACACCTTTTTATTCCCCCAGCCCCTCCCTTCTTCCCACCAACAGTGCAGGGAGACAGGGCGTGGGGAATTTGGTCAGTTCATCACCTGAGGTTTTCTTCCACTTGGCCCAGGAAGAGGAGTCCTTCCCCTGTGAGACCGTGGGGTCCCTCCCACAGGAATCAGTTCTCGGTGGACGTCTCAAGAATGGCTCCACTCTCAAGAGCAGCAGCCCTGCTGCACCTGCTGCAAAGTGAATTCCCCCACGGGCAGAGAGTCCTCCCAAAACTGCTGTGCCATGGGTCACTCTTCCACGGGGTGCAGCCCTCCAAGGACAGGCTGCTCCAGCCTGGAAGCAGGGCACCCTCTCTCCCCTGGGTCTCCGACTGGATCACGGCCTCCTCCAGGCATCTGCCCGCTCCGGCGTGGGCACCTCTGCCATGGGCTGTGGGTGGATCCCTGCATCCCCACGGATCCCCACGGGCTGTGGGTGGATCTCTGCATCCCCCGTGGATCCCCATGGGCTGCAGGGGCACAGCTGCCTCACTATGGTCATCACCACAGCCTGCAGAGGAATCTCAGCGCTGGTGCCTGGAGCAGCTCCTGCCCCTCCTTCCCCACTGACCTTGGTGTCACCATGTTGTTTCCCTTGCATGTTCTCACCTCCTCTTCTCTGGCTAGGAAAAACTTTGCCCACTTTGTTTTAATTTTTTTCTTCAATCTTTTATCACAGAGGCATTACCAACCCAGCCTTGGCCAGCAGCATGTCCATCTTCAGAGCCGTCAGGGACTGGCAATGCCAGAGATAGTGGAAGCTTCCAGCAGCTTCTTATAGAAGCCACCCTGTGCCCCTACACTACCAAAACCAGGCCATGCAAAACCAACACACATCCCAAGGGCAAGAAGCTAAAAAGGAATTCTGGATTCCCTTTCTGAGCAAAATCCCTTATCAAGGGCTCCATCCCTAAGAAAGTCCCCTTTAGAAATCAGCTGTGGCATGGTCTGACACATGGGCTGGAGGAGATAATTCGCTATCACCTGGTATGTGTTGCTGGGAGACCAATTAGCCTTTCCCAGTTAAATGTACTTTTCCTTTCTGATTAAAAAGGTACTAAAAGCAATAGCCTGTAATACACAAAGTGTCAGGATCTGAGCTGATCTGAGTTAATGCACAGCTCCTCTTGCTGCAACCATGTCCCTGGGAAGGCTTCACTCAACTGCAAAAGGAAATTGCCTCAAGTGAAGGAAAGTGGAGCCAATGAAGCAGCCAGCATATGAATTATCTTTTTTTTCTGTTTTCACAACTGGGAACCATGGATGGACAGCCTGGATTTATGGCAGAGTTTACAGCTTTGCTGCCTCCCAGCAGCTGCTGTGCAAAATAAACCATCACCCAAAACAAAAAATCACCGAGTCAAGGGCCTGAGAGGGAAGAAGTGAAGGTTCTTCTCAATAAAACTAATAATTGATAATTAAATATCCAAAAGGAAAATAATATTTTCATCTTCTCACTGAGATGTGTCACTCCTTCCTTTTTGTATTCATGAATGCATTCATTCAATAGCATGGATAAAAGTAGGGTGACAGGGCCAGGCTGGCAGGAAGGTGCCACCAGCACCAGCATGGAAGTGACAAGTGCAGTGAATTTGGTGGTTCTGGCTCACACGGGAGGGGAAGGAAGAGCAGGAGTTTGAAGATGGCTGTTGCCTTGGACATGCTGAAGTCGCTGTTGATTTTAGGCCAGGGAAGAATGATCTGATCTGCTGCATTCCCTCATTGTCTTGGCTCCCACTCGTAAAGGCACTTAAAAAGCTGTCTAGCTTCAAGTATGTGCTTAAGTGCTGAATTAGTGAATTAGCATATTTACTTGTCTGCAGTCTCTTCAAAAGCCAATTGGAAGCCCTGGGATTTTGATGAATGTCTTCTATGGCCCCTGGAACAGTGCACAGGTCCCAAGTTACCCTCCCTGACCACACCTCTGTGGCTGTGGCAGCCGTGTCCTGAGAAGCTGCTGTGTGAGAAGAAGCTGAGCTTGGATGCTCCTCTCTGGTCATCTCTAAGCTATAGTGATGTAATTTTAGGGATCAGTTTCCTCCTGTCACTTGCCACACTCAGTGCCATTTGGAAACTTCTTTGAATGAAGCAGAGCTCACTATCCCCCTCCAAAAATGAGTTGATATTCTTATGCTTGGAGTCTGCTTTTCCTGCTAATTGAGGCTCTGAAGTGAAGTGATGCTTTTCCTTTGATTTAATTAGGGGAAGCTGTTTCCAAGGAATCATACATATAGCTCACATCAAAGGCTCCACGAGCAGTGATGCACCCCAAGGTGCAGCGGATGTGACTCACCGTGACTCATGGGCTGTGTCCAGCTGCCAAATGAGTCAGCACTTGCAGCAACCTCACCACAGTCCTGAGACCTGAGGTACCCTGTCCATGCCAGGTGGAAGGAGATGAGCCCCACAGGTACCCTTGCTCCTCAGACCGCAGCAGTGGCCCATTCCCAGCACTGTCCCCCGTGGGACCTGCAGCTCTGCACCATCAAACTCCCCAATGGGGAACTTAAAATCTTGCCTGGTTCATGTCTTTAGTTTGTTCATGGATGCTTATAACAAATAAGAGCTGCATTTCTAGTGAATATCAAGCCTGGGTGCAGAAGACCTCAAGTCTTCTCAGCTCATTAAAAACCAAAGAAGCCAATTCCAAAGGAACTTGAAGCCAAAGGAAGTGCTGAAACAAGCCCTTTCTTTTAAAACTTCTGCGGGAGCAACATCCTTGTTGCTGCAGCCCCAGGGGAAGATCACAGCCCTGGCCTGAGTGCCCCTTCCCCTCTCACTTTTGCCAAACTGCAGCAAATAATAGATTTTTTCCAATTCTGTGGAAAGTCTAAGCTAAATTCTTGCTGATTCTCGTAAAATCTGGAAGCTGAACAAGCCTGACTTCCCCACTCACACCCCTGTGTAATTTGTGGTGTGGCTCTGCAGGCGCAGGGGAGGACTGTGACCATCTGTTTTTCTAGATGGGAGAGGGAAGGAGCCACAAGGAAAGTTCTGGTGAGGCAGCTCAGCTCTGGGCTGTGATTTGTAACTGCAAATACAACAAATTCTCTCCAACTGCCCTGGCGTTGCTCAGGAACCAGAGTCCAGCTCACAGAGCAGGCTCAGGTCACTCGAGTTTAATGACCACTGACTTGGGAAGGTGTGGAAAGGCAGATAAACTGCTGCCCTTGGTCCAAGCTAAATCCCTGCAGGCTGCAACTCTGCAGCTGAGTTGGGATGGAGTGGTGGGCACTGCCCTGTCCTGGTGACCTGACTCACAAAATGAAGCTTAAACTGCAAATGGAAGGGCTCATCCCTCTCCTCCCCATCCCGGAGGCATTGCTGGGACCAACAGCCACAGCAGCTCCATCCTGGCAGCTTCAGCACCTCCACTTGAAAAGAGGAGGCAAGATTGAAATTTTATTTTTGATTGACTGAAAACATGGCTCAAAAGTCCAATTCTTTTTTCACATTTTTGAGTTTTCGATTTTTCCTTTTTTTTTTTTTTTTTAGTTTATTTCTCATTTGGAGGAACTGCTGAAACTATTTCCACCTCTGTTCTAAGATAGGGTGCCACCTTAGTTTTGAGAATGTTAGAAGAGGTCATTGAAGTTATTTTTAGAGGAAAAGCTGAAAATCTAAACAAAAGCTCCAGCAAAACACAACATAGGCTCAGAAAACCTCCTAATGTCCTAATCTGTACTTTTCACTGGAAAAAGATGCATGAGAAACTATTGCCTGTGTTTACAGAGAGCTGATGGGAAGAGTCTGGTTGCTGATACCCCACAAGGGCCTGTTCCTGTCCCATCCCATCCCATCCCCTCCCATCCCATCCCATCCCAACCTCACCTCCAAACTGGGAACCCCCAGATCCCCTCATACACAGCTCTGGTGGTACAAATGGCAGCACCAGAGTCAAAGGGATGAGTTAGAGGATCAGCAAAGAGCTCAAAGTGCCCAGAGTCCCACCAGCTGCTCTCTCTGAGGCCCATGCTGGCTCACAGCAGAGCACATCCTTGAAACCACTGTTGGAAGTAGCCAGCAGGAGTAAAATCATCCTGTCTTCAGTGAATTCCATGTCCAAAACAACTGGGTATGTTATTTAGCTTAAATGATATATTAAATATTCTGGGTTTTTTTCATATCCAGCAAGACAGACTAGGTAAGTCAGAGCTAGGGTATTCACAAGTCAGTTCCATTGGAATAAACAGCTCTTCCCAGAGCATTTTCCAAATTGCACCAGAATGCAGGCAGACCCTGGGCTGGGTTCCTCACTCTGCTGCAGCTGGGTGCTTCCCTCTGTGGCTGTGTTCCCCACAGGAGACAGTGGGGATGAACACTGACAGTGAAACATCCTTGCACACATACATGGCACTGTGAGTGCCTGGCAGCCTGTAGGGATGTCCCAGGGAGAGGGATAATGGGCACACTGATAAAAACCCAACAAGAGGGACAAAATCTCAGACTTTGCTCACTCACCACCGCTGCAGACAATCACTGCTTTTACAAGGCATTATTGAATTCTTTCCAGGCTGACCATCCAGCCCCTCCACCACCATAGAGCAGACTGGCACAGAGTTGTCCAGACAGGATATCCTCCAGGGAACAGCCTCTGCACAGCACAGAACAATAGAGCCCTGCCTCTGGAACTGTGGATACACGACGTGCCCAGCCTCTTCTCCCCCAGCCCTCAGCTATCTGTTCCCAGCACAGCACCACAGTATCAGATCTGCATCAGCATCTATTTCCTGTTTGTGAGAGAGTCCCACCAGTGCTACAGGGAGCAGAGCAGGCTCTGTCCTGCACCTCTGCCCACCCTGTGGATGCTGCAGGTTTTGAGAGCTCAGGTATCTCCACATTTGCACTCTGAGCTCCCAGTGCTAAATGGCACAGCAAACCCACCAGCCAGTCCTACCCATGGCAATGGCTACGGGGCCTTCTGCAGCTCCACTTCCATAGGTTCCCATCCCTGTTTTGGGATCAAGCACATGTACACAACATCATACCAAAGTCTCTCATGAGGGCTTTGAAGAAACCATAGGACTGAAGCCTCTTCCAGTCACCTTGTGCACCAGGTGGAGAACATTTCCAGTGGTTGCAAAACACTCAGCCAGTTGCTCAGTCTCCTTGGTTAAGATGCACTGAGTCAACTGCTGCCAGCTCAGCTGCCAGGCCCTATTCTGCTCTCAATTATATAAATTTGGCAAATTTGCAACAACTTCACTTTCACATCATAACCTGGTTTAAGGGAGAGCAGCATCTGGTGTGCTTTCTAGGTTCATACTGTGTAGTAGGGAACAGACTTGGACCTCTGACTCATTAGAAAGGGAGCATATATTGAAATTAAGCTTCCAATAGATAAACATCTCTTGAGCACAAATTTTTCTTGCCCTGGTTGTGGTGACTTAACACTGAACTGCGGCCTGATACCCACTCCGTGCAAAAGACAGCTTCTGGCACTGAAAAGTTTATCTTCTGCTTGACAGTGGAATAGAGAAAGTCTCTTTAAAAGCCATTTCAGACTTAATGCAAAGCCCTGACATCCTGCCCCTGGAAGCACGAGCACCCTGATGGGCCCAAAGGGATGGCCCAGCACTAGCTCCAAGAGCCCCAGGGATATTTCATGTGGTGCGTCCCACCTTGTTCCGCCCTAGACTCCGCTGAAGCTGGCTTTGATTTGTTAATGTATTCATCAGCCTGGAAACTGTTTATGCAGGATTGTGGGAAGAAAACCCTTCACAGAGGGGTTTGCTACCATGGGTTGGCCATGTGTGGGGCCAGATGGCTCCTTGCTGGCTGCCAGTGTCCCCTGGCATGCCCTGTCCTGCAGCACCCACATCTTTTGCAAGCGCCTGAAGACAAAGAGCACAGAAAAAAAGCTCCTTTTCTCCCACAGGCAAAGCAATCCCATGCTGCCAGCACAAGCAGGAGGTGCTATTGGGAATGCCCAAGGAGGGGTGCTCAGCCCCTGGGTTTCAGCAGTGCAGCACTAACTGGCCCACGATTGCTTGTATCCCAAGATTTGGCCATTGCTGAGGATTTTGATCCTTTGGGATATTTGTCATCTTGGACCATACCTCAATTTCCCAGCCTCTGCAGCAGACAGTGTAGAGCATCATGTCAGTGTGTGAGAACAGAATGGAGTGAAAGCCCTGTGACTGAGGAACATTTCTCAAAAGTCTTAAAAGAGGCTCAAGCAATTTTTTTTAGCACTTATTCTTGTTTGAGCCCCAGCAGTCACTGTGTCTCAGGTGTTCCCAACTGTTTCTCCATTCCCTTGGCACCCAAGGGGGAGCAGCCACACCCACTCTCCCCACAGCCCTTGCTGTCTGAAACTCAGCTTCTGCTACTCTTTATGTGCAATCTTTTAGAAAATGTCTGGGTTTTGGAAACGATTCTTCTTCCACAGACTGATTTCTTTTCATGTGCTGAGTACCCAGGGTATCACAAGTAAGAAGCAGGTCACAAAAAGAGCCTTAAAACCCCTAAATAATCCCTGGTGTCACTGTATGACAAACAGACTCCCAGCCTGTGGTGCTGGGCACATTTCACAGCAAGAAGAGCATTTTGCTTCATTCCAAGCAGGAAACACCCATTCCAACATTTGCTTTCTTTGCTGGGTTCTTGTCTTTCATTCTGCATCCCTAAGCTAGTGCAGGACTTGCAAACATTTTGTAATTCCAAGAACAAGCACATTAAAGCCTCAGAGCAAGGGGAAAGCCCTTTTCCTGCCAACGAGGCACATTATTGTCAATACCCCATTGTTGTACTCACACTCACCACCCCTTAAAGCAATTAATGGATAAATCACGGATTTTTCTGTGGCATTTCTGTAGGTGGGGTTTATTCCCATCCTTATCTGAGCAGCGGATCTTTCCCACCAGTAACCTGGTGCCAGGGTGTCCCACAGCCCGTGACGCCGGTGCGCGCTGCAGAACAAACAAACTCAGTTAGGGGAGGATATTTACAATTGCTGACCAAACTCTCGATTTCCTTGGTAAGCTCCTCCAGACAATGTGCTCCAGCCCCCAATTGTACTGTCAGAAATTCATACAGGCCCAAGAATGAGAAAATATTGTGTTTAGATTTGTGATAGGCAAAGCAAAACAAGGGAGCAATGTTTTTGGAGGGTTCTCCCCCAACCCCACGTGTTAGTTTATTTTTACAGACACAGAACGGAGCAGGATGAGTGCACACCCTCCTCTTGCCCGCTGTCCTGCTCGTACGCAGAGCCAGCCCTCAGTGCTGGCAGCAGCAGGGCAAATTCCCTGCTAGAACAGAGCTGCGCCTTGTGCATGAGGCTTGTTGTGGCCCCGAACACCTACAGTGCCTCCAGTGGGCTCATTAAAACAGCTTTTCCCCGATCTGCCAGGATTCAAACAGGAAACTGTGGTGGCAACACGCTGGCATTTGCAAGGGAGGATAAAAGAAGCCCTTACCTCTTATCACAGCTGTAATTGCTGCTCTTTCAAGGGGAGCCCTGCAGGCTGCAGCTCCCAGCCCCATCCCACACAGCACTTACAAGCTGAGATAAAACACCCCCATTTACAGGGCATTTCCCCCCTTCTGGGAAGCCAGACTTTGCTCCCTTTCNACGGGACACGCTCACCTCAGGCTGCTCTCGGGGTCAAACTCCTAACTCCCCTGAACTGAGAAGTCCCTCCTGAATTTGAGCTGCCCTGGGGCAAAGGGCCCCTCCTGGAGAAGGTCTGGCAGCCATCCCCAGGTGAGTGGTGCCGTTCCACAGAGCCTGGCCCTGAGCTGCTGCTGGAACACAACCTTGCAGAGGATGATGCATCCTGGGTTTATTCCTGTGCTGGGGCAACCTTGCTGGGGCCATGCTTCCCGCAGCATGCTGAAAGGTGCCACATCAGGGGCAACATCTCTGGAGTTTTTGACACAGAGGAGGTCACATTCAGCCCTTATTTTTGCCCCAAGCAAAAATCAGGCTTATACCTTCATTAATGCAGACTAACTACAGAGCTTAACTCTGTGTGGGCTAATGGCTTAATGTTGGAACCAATTTTGTTTCTTATTAAATCAAGAGCAAATCTTGAGAGATGGCACTGCAAGCAATGTTTTCCATATTTTCACCAGCTTAATGAAAACCAGAATTTGGCTCTACATCTTAAGAGATAACACTCTCTGTACTCATGGCCAATATATTAATGTCTTCCAGCATCGTGCGTCTTCCTCCAAAACCCTTCTAAGCCTTCCTTTATAGGTTATCCAGGGATCAAGGTCTGAAAATTCATAAAATACACGGGCTGTGCAAGATTTGCATTTAATTTAGCATGGCTTTTCTTATCTCTAGGCAGTCTTGTTTCACTGAAAAGCTCCATTTGTTATTCAGGGGATTAGGAACATTCAACAAGAGAGGAGGAGAAGGGGTTGATGGCTGTGGGACTTGAATTCAGTAAAACACACAATTATAGTTATTCCTCCAGATTTACAGCAGACTAACATCAACCTCTGGTTCAGAGAAGGAATATAAATTAGTTGGTTAATAAGAACTGGATTCCAACCAGCTGGATTAGGATCCTGTAACACTCATGTATTCTACTTCTCTCTCTTTGCCCTGTTAGTTGACTGCAGGCCACCCAGGGTAACAAAGACATATGACAGAAATATAATGTATATTTATGTTGGCTCATCTTGCTGTAATCTCCTTCAGGGTATGACCTGATTTTAATAACTCAGACTTACCCTATCACTTTCTGGCTCATTTCCTTATGTGCTTATAGCTCAAACAGTGCTTTTTGGTTTATTCCTTCAGCACATTTGGAACAAAAAAAAAATTAAAAAGAAACAAGAAAATAAAAGGAGAGAGGAAGAGGGAATGTGGCTACAAAAATTCGTTAAAATCCATCTCCATCCTAAAAACATTTATTAGCACAGATCACCTCCTGACAATGTTTCCCCACAGCCAGTAAGAGCATTTTCAGAGCAACTGGAAGATGTGAGCGCTGCCATCTGTTCCACCTTTAGTGAACTGAGAACTATAAACATCTCCAAGGCTGGGTCATTTATCATTACAAGAAAGTATACAAAGAGGCAGGAGTTGAAGTAAGATTGGTTTCATCATGGGAAGAAATCTGATTGTAAAGGCACACCAAAATATGTTCCAGTGCATCAGCCTTCCTAAAAGCTTGCAATGGCTTGTACATTCAGTTCTCTGGAGCAGAGACTGCTTAAATTAATTTAAACCTGCCTATTTACAATTCTTTGTGTACTTCTGTTATTATTAGTTTAGATAGCTGTGTGGCATTGATATAGTTATGCTGCTAGAGCACATTCAGAGAAATTATGAACTTTGATGGGAATTTCAAATATGTTACTGAGATAAAGAGGAAGAACACCTACTGAGCCTCAGCTTTTTCAGATGGAGCAGAGAGGTATTTGGGGTGGAAGTCTGCAATCAATGATTTAACCTCATGACGTTTTAGTTTCCACATCCTCTGTTCCACACCACTTGTTCACCCTGTCTTAAAGCAGGTACTTCCTAAAGCTGAGATTAGAAGAATTAGAGTTACGAAGAAAATTTCAGACAAAGGTAAGCGCATCCCAATGAGAGGAATGAGACCTGCCAGCCAAAGAAAGGGAAAAAGCAGCTGAGAGCAGATTGAAGGAGATATCCCCAGGCACAGTTGTGCCTCCACAATGCAACAAAGGGTTCAAAGGAGCCAAACATCTTGAGGAAAGAAAACAAAAGAACTGGCCTCACGTGAACTTTAATTTTGTCCAGAAATTCCACTCTGGATCAAAGAGCTACAGTGAAAGTTTAGTTGGAAACAGCATTTTCCTGCACAGAAGTTCAGCTTCTTCAAGTGGAAAACTTTTCCTCTCCTCATGAAAGGCTAGTTTTGTCAAAGTCCTGGCCTGTTCTAGCCTGAGTCCAAAGGCATCTTTTGAGGAAATAACAAGTGCAAGCCATGTTTGGACTGTTATCTGGGCAGGCAGGGCAAGGCACAGAGGCAACATTGGGCGACCTCTTTAGCAACTGCCTGCCAAAAGCCTGGAAGGTAACTGTGGGTTGCAAAGAGCCAAGAAAAAAGGGGCTGGTCCACAGGGAGATGTGGATGTGTCCCTGGGCCTGAACTAGGAGGATGTGAAGCACAAGGTGACCTAGAGAGTCATGAACTTCTGAGACGTGTCTGCTGAGTTTGGTGCTGTTCCTGTGAGGAAAGGAGCTCCTGGATGATGCTGAGGGAAGAAGCTTCTGCCAACACTGAGGAGAAGAGAGCAGCAAGCAGAGACAGGTGTCTCCTGTGTGCCTCCTGTTGAGTCATTCCAGTACAGGAGCACACAGACACACTTGTGAGTTGTGTCCCGTTGTGGGATGAAATTTCACATTTCAGAAAACCAAGAGCCATACCAGCTCTGAGTATTAACCACCCACACTGCCCTCTGATGACGATTTAATAATTTGGTTTATAAAGATGAGACATGATATATTTACTACCTTCTCCCCACAGTTTATTATCTATTGACATGGTTTTTGCAAATTTCAGTTTCCAATGACTTGCTAGTGTTAGCACTGCAAAAGCAAAGTGCAGAATGATGCCAGTGAGCTCTGCTAGCTGTGCTGTACTTCACTCTCTGGCTGCTGCTCTCAGTTCTTCTGAATAGACTCAAAAAGTTATTGGAAATCTAAAGACTTTTGTCCAAAGCTGGAATTACTATCACTTGGGTTTTCAAGGAACTGCACAGGGGGGTCTTTACAAAAATTAACTGACAAAAATCTGCCTTTATTCTTTGAAATAGGAGCACAGCTCAGGAAGAGATCTCAGCCCTGCAGAGACGTGATTGTTCATATCCACCTAGTAAGCTTCATCTTAGGGGGGGGCAAAAAACCCAACAGTTTCTTTCCCATACTCCTGGAATGAAAGAAATACTCTCTGATGGCTAGAGAGACCTTCTTGCAAGAATATTCCACCAAGAATATTTATGGCCAGCCTACACTTAATTGTTCTTGTGCCAGTGTTGCCCTGTTTAAGTAGTTCTTTCTCCCTGGTGCTTTACCCCTCCAAAGCACTTATTACCTTCCTGATACAATCCAGTGAGGATGGCTTGTACTCAGAAAGCTTTTATATCTTTCCCATTGGTTTCTCTCTTGCTGTCAGAGACTGTAAGTACCTGTCCCAGGGCTCACTGCACCTGGTGGCTCACCCCAAGGTGACAGCATGGCAACAACTGGATCAACTCACAAAGAGTTATTGAACATCTTCCTACAATATCCTGTTTGTTCACTGTTAACTCCTCTGGAAATTGATACAGGAAGAGGAATATGACTTTTAATCACATGGCTACCATTTAGTGACACCTCAGCTATTGGAAGTCAGGGCAGTGAGACATCGGCACAGAAAGAGCCCATGGAGGTATAAATGCACATCTTCACCTAAACATCATAAAAAGTTAATTTATACGTTCCCAACAGTGACCACGACTGGAGACAGGACCTGATGGAACAGTGTTCCAGTGCACAACACCTCCCCAAGGTGCTGAAGAGACTCAGTGCTCACACAGCAGCTCAGGGCTCTGGCAGATGTGTCGCAGCATTTCAGAAGCCCAGAAAGTGATGTGTCATCCTTGCAAAAATTAGGTTACAAATGTAAAGAAAGGCCAAAACAAAGTCACACCACACAGATCTGAATATTGGTTCTGCCCACCTCAAGATCTGTGGATGTTTGCTTCTGAATGTTTTTGCTCAAGCTGAGCTTGGAAAGGAATCAGCTTGGCACGTTTGCACTTGGTCTCTTTCTTTTGCAGTGATCCCATTGTTCTGAAACATAATGGGGCAGAGTTGTCTACAGTCCCACTGGGACCGTATCAAAATTGGACTCAGCACTGAAAAGTGTGCTGTGTAATGCTGCTGCCTGCTCTTAACACCATGATTTTAGCCAAGAAACAGTAAGTTACTCAAATTTACGCCCAGTGAACTGGAAAGTCTTTTATCCAGGCTCCACATTAAATTTCAGCTGCCAAAAATGGTCTCATTCTTATTCAGGTCAATACTTTTGACTTCTTAGGCTTGTACAGTTCCCAGGGCAGCTCAGGCCTGCAGCACCTCTGAGGAGCTCTGCTCCTGTGGTGTTCTTACTTGACAGCATGTTGATTTTAGGGCACTGCTTTCCTTCAGACTCCTTCAATCAATATGCAGTAAAGGAGTATGGAAAACAAGCTAGTCAAAGGCATTGTATTCTCTCCAAAATTCTGAATTCTTATCGACATCCTCACATGTAACATTAAATCACGTGGCTTGAGGCTAGACCTGATTGCAAAGTATCTTGTACTTTCCCCCTTCCTTCAAACACGTGTACAGCTGAGGTGAAATCGCAGGAAGTCAGACTGACTAACAGCCATTCTTCAGTACCACATGCTGCCAAGCATAAACCCTCTATTAGTGTCCTCACAGTGCCTCATTTTACAGATTTCATTTCTTTAGAAAAGCCACTGACGAACCTTCTCCCTGCCATTTACTTTGGTGACATTCACTCAGAGACTGAATTCATGCTGCGTGCTGAGGAACAGAAGAGCACCAGTAGCCTGGGGAGGATGCCGGGGAAGAAATGTCATTCAGGGCTCCTACCCTGATGAGAAAGGGCTCACAAACCTGAAGAGGCTGCAGGTGCTGTTGATCTATAGGGACTTAAAATTAAAATCATAAAAAATAGCAAAAAGGAGGGTCCATGGGAATCATAAAAGATGAAAAATTATCAGACTGCTTGCCCCTGAGGAAATGATGTTTCTTCTCAGTGATTTGAGATGAGGTTCAGGGATATCCAAGAAGCCCAACTGCCTCTTCCCTCAAGCAGGTAGAGACTGAATGCACTGGCACAGAATTAGTGGGGGAAAAACCCCAAGTTAAATTGCAGCCATTCAGTAAATGCTGTCTGGTCCCCATCATCAGTGACAGCCATGTGAGCAGCATGGGACAGCACTGTGGTCTGCACCAAGACCTCTGAAAAGGAGCTCTGTTTGTTTTTAATTTTCCCTTTCCACAGAAGTTGTGCCAGCACAAAGCTGGGGAAATCGAGTATTTTCTTTGGAAATGCCTCAGAGATAACCAGGCTCTCAGAAATGCAGATATGGCATCCTCCACACACACCTTGGCAGAACGCTGAGGGAGCAGCTGAATGTCCCTAAGCACTGCTCTGCTCCTGCTCCACGCTGAGGCAAAGCCTCACAGCCCTCATCTGATGGGGCACCCAACCTCTCAGCGGGTGCTGACCTCCTCTCTCCTGGCAGCAAATGGCAAGCAACAGGCTCTTGTGAGTCTGCACCAGAAGATTTCCTGCTCCTGGACATGCCCCATCATGGTAAAATCCACTTCATCACACCAAGCTTCTGCCCAGCTAGACACAGGCTGTGTCAAGGGTCATTTCTTCTGTGCCCACAGGCTCTGCTGGGAGCTGTGCTGCTGTGGCCAGCACAATTCTCTACTGGGTCAAACCCAGGGTACATTTGGCACCTTGACATAAAGCACCAGGCCAAAACTGAGCAAAATCCACAGTTCACACCAACAAAGGGCAGAAGGTGCTTTGCTTCCTTCTAAAGATCAGCCAAGGTGGCATTTAAAATGGCACCCGATGATATGTGACACATCTGCAAAGGATGGAACACCAACACACCTGAGCTCACTGCTCTGCCCTCCACAGGTTTGGGTGCTGGAAACCCCAAAGATACACACTGAGGAATTTTGGGACCTGTGGATATTTCTGCACCTGTTTGTAAATGCAGCTAATCCAAAATTAGCCAGGAGAAGTGGAAGAATCATTTGTCAGCTCCTGGTCTCCTCAGCCATCTTGAAAAAAATGTCACAGCTCCATTGACACTTCTGCTGTTGATTTAAATAGCAGCCACAGGCCAGGATCCACTGCTGGGCGAGGGGCAACGTGGAGCTCCTGTCTCAGGCTCCTCCTGTATCAGATGACTCACCAACATGCCTGAGAAACTCCCTTAGACCACAGACTCCAGTAGCAACCCCACAACAAACACTGTCCAGGGCTTGCAGCCACCCCTTGGGGTTTAGGACACGATCCTGGCAGCGCTCAGGGAGCGGAAGGGAGGTGGCAGAGCTTTGGTCCCTTCTGCTGCTGCCTTGTGGCCTCGGTGCTGGGCTGGTGCTCAGGTGACATGGAAACCACCACTTCGTCATAATTTCCTTTGCCCCCTAGTAAGTTGTTCAGCCTCTCAGTCCTGTTTTTTCATGAGTATGTTCATGACAGTAAAATCTCCTCCCCAACCTTCCCAACCTTTCCGGTGAGCTCCTTGAACAAGAGGACACTCATGCTCACATTTAACAGGGCATTGCTCACTGTGGTGGCTGGGCTCTTGTGCTGCCCCATCTCTGGACTGTGACTGCCTTTGTGGGGCTCCACTGAAGTGTCCTGATGCATAAATGCATCCTCAGAACACTGGGTTTGTGAAGCAGAAAAAGTCATACCCCGAAGCAGCTCCTGCAGCCACCCAGTACCTCCTTGTCTGCAAAACAGGCTAAGGAGGGGTTTCTGTTCCAGCCCACGCTCTGGCAGCATGACCTTTCTCACATGGAAATACAGAGCTCCTAGGAGTGACTTGGAAAATCATTTCCCCTCCGCCTCTCCTATCACGCTGAGGGCAGGAGTCTTGATTGCAGTGCTCCCACCCCTACCCCAGGAGAGCTGTAGCTCTACCTCCAAAATGCAAGTTAAGCGTTCTGCCTCCGCAGCTCCCCAGCTCTGGGGAGGACACTCCTAAAAAACACTTCTCATGTGAACCAAGAGAAACTACAGAGCTTCCTATTAGCTCATTGTGATCCACACTGTGACCCTCTGCAGCTGCATCAGACACACCTTCAGCCTCCTCGAAAAGCAATTCTTGTGCCCAACTCCAGCTTTACTCACAGGAGTAATTTCTGCTCATTCTGTTTCACCAGAATTAGTGGGGCTGCACACAGTGAGCAGTGACCATACTTTAATATGGGTTAACAGGAACAGGCACTTCATGGTTTAAGCTATCCCAGCAAGATCTTAGCACACCAAATATTTTCTCTTCATCTGTCAAGAGAATTTGACCAATATCCAGGGACTTCCCCAGAAACCCATGGAAAAAAACCCTGAAATACAGATGATGTATAATTTTCAATACAAGAGTGAAACTATTACATGAAGGACTTCAGAGCCAATACAAGTCAACATCCTTCTCATATATCTTCCAAATGAGATTCTGCTCTGGCCGCACCAGTTCCAGTTTTGTTTTTTTGGTTTCAATGTTGTTTTTTTTTTTCCTTTTAAGATGCTAGTTAAAGCAAAGGATTACCTACATTTTAATTACCAAATAATTTTGGTAGAAAAGCAATTGCTGAAATAAACATCTACTAGTCCTAGAATATAACCACTAAGCTAAGTATGATGATCCTTCTTAACAAGACAAAAAGGGCAATCTTTTGTTGAAAACATTATATGTCATTTTAATATCGAACTTTTCCTGCTGTAACTTCACTTGTGCCATCTTGCCTCCACTGATTATTAATTCTCTAAACACACAATAACTCAAGCTATTAGAGCTAGAAATTTACTTTGTGGGAGTTTTTAGTGCTCTGAAGATAATGCGTGTTTATATCCGAAATCATGTCTTTATTTGGAACCCAACTCTTCAAGCTCGTAATTAAGTAAATAGTTCTTGGCCAGGCAAAAAAAAAAAAAAAAATTTAAAAAAAAAAAAAAAAAAAAAAGTCTTCAGGATTTTTCAGCTGCGAGCGAAGATCCCCAGTGTGCTGTGGCTGTGTTAGGAGGGAGCCTGGACAGGCAACAGGGCAAGAAACACACAACCAGCTTGGGCTGGGGGGACAATATTTGGCTGTATTTGTTCCCCATTCAGTGCTCACCTTTTTTTACACAGTTAAGGAGTCTGGGGGAGAGCTGCCGCAGCATCAGTGAGTGTATCCCCTGACCAACAGAACTGCCATCCTTGCTGTCCCAGGTCAGACACAGGTCCTGCCAGCCCAGAACCCATCCAGCTGTTGGATTTGATGTCAGCAGCCCAGGAGCCAGCCCTGTAGCACATGATATATATAATTCATTGTTCTCATGGACCCAGGAGAGGCCCAGGGCTGTGTGTACATCCAGATGGAACCACAACCCTTCCCCACTGCTATCTACTGCACAATGTTTATCAGGGCTTACAGACCACTTCCTTTTCAAAACCCTTATTGAAATTCACACAATAAACAATTTGCCCAATTGGGTTTAGGAAGCCCTCAGCCCTTTTCCTTTCGAGGCAAAAGAAAAGAGATTTATTTATTATATAGAGCAGCCTGGACTCTGGAGGGGCTGGGGGAGTCAGGCGAGAAGGTTCGAGGCTCTGGATGTGAGCGCAGACATTAAGAGGGGACATTCCTGCCCCAGGAGAGTAAGACCTCAAGAGACAAGAATATATACTACCTGCCCCCCAGTCTAGACAGTAAAACTCACCCAGATCACAGGTTAAAGCCACTTTGCTGGTGTGGCAGCAGCACAGGTGTCCTGCAGTTACCAGGGTCAGGCGTCACACACAGCATGGCCTCAGCCACTCCCTTCATACAGGAGCCTGCCCAGCAGGAAAATCTGAGTTCCTCGAGACCCCATGGCCCATGTTTGCTGTAGCCAGACACAGCTCTGACCTCCGCTCTGGTTTTGGTCCCTGGATTTTCGTTTTGTTCCTGAGGAAGCTGTGGAAGGCATCCCCAGGGACACAGGAGCTGCCAAGAAACCATCTTTTACCAGACATGGGTGGCACAGCAGGGAGCACAGACACTTTCCCCTTACTGGGTTTAACTTTCAAGTGTCTTCCACATCTTCCAGGTACAAAACTCAGTGTGAATGCTGCATCCCGTAGGAATTTGACTGCCCAGTGCATTAAGGATTTGAAGAACAGGTACTACATGCCAAGCATCCACTGCAGCATTCAGGGCCTCACATGGGAGGCTGAGAGACGAAGGAAGAAGGAAAAATCTTCCTGAACATTTTTAACACCATTCCTCCAAGAAGAGGGGCCAAGAGAAGTAAGGTAATGCTTGCTCCTTGGGAGATGCCCATTCAAATGAGATTTTCTGAAAGCCACACAGGTATGAGGAGGACTGAGGAAATCTGCTCCCAGCTGAGAGCTGCTGAGGCCAGACCCCCACCCCAGGCGAGCTGTTATGGGGCAGAGATGCCAGTGCAGGAGCAGGGAAAGCTTTGAGCCTGCAGCAATTCCTAGGTACAGAGGACTCTCAAAGGGGAGCAACAGCTTTTCTTATTCTTTGGATAAATGAAGGATTTCTACCAGCCTGAAGCCTGAACAGTCCTCTCTCCTTTTTCTAACGTGAAAACCCCTCTGAAAATCCTCCACTGGATTTTTGGTGGGGTTTTTAGTTTTTCTATCTGAAGCTGTTTGTATTATACAGTACAGCAGGGAGAAGACACAGTTATCACCCAGGAACAGTAGCTTTGATGCAAGATAGAAATAATTTATTTTCCTCTTTGAACTGTCAGCATCTGCAAGGGGCAGAAGAGCCAGGATGCCCTTCCCACCCTGGGGAGGGCAGGCAGCTGGTTTGGGCAGGAGCTCCGACACTGCCTGGAGATTTTGAGCCTTTGCCCAGCCAAGCAGTGGGGATACATTTGCTGGGGAAATGCTGACCTTTCTGCAGGGCAGGAATTCAAGGCAATGCTGTGAATATGAGAAGTGCAGCAGCACTTGGTATGAGATGCCACATTAATGATCCACATAACACTGAGAGAGGGGCTTTCATGTTAAAGAGCTCCGCACTTCTTTTAATGAACTTCACACCACGGGCAGATCTGGCAGGACATGCAGCCACACCTGGAGGGGAAGGAGTTAACCAGCCACCATCAGGCACGCTGCAGAGAGAAGTCAGGGATGGGTACAGTGGCACCAGGCATGCATCAAGTGCAAAATCATTAGTGTTTCCAAAAAAAAAAGACAAAACAAAAATAAAAAAAAAGAGAAAAAAGAAGAGGGTAAGAGGGTAGAGCACAGATTTCTGCCAGAGTGCTGGGTAGGAAGTAGCACAGCTGGAGCTGGGATAGTCCAGTCTTGCAAAATTCTGTTTGTATTCTCTCAATGCAATGAATACTTGCTGGGCAAGCCAAACACAATTAATTCATGGTAAGAGCTGGCAAGTACAATTCCAGGACCAGATTTCCACCCTTCCTGTCCATCCTGACACACACATTCTGCCTCCAAGAAATATACTCTCATCAGGAAAGAAAGTGAGGAGGAGTTGTGTGTTCTGGGTTCCAGCTCTGCCTCCCAGCACTGAGCTCCAATATCCAGCCTTCCCAGGGCCAGTCATTTTTTCTCTCTGCTTTGGCTGTGGTTAGCTTCCTTTAGGGAGGAGATGGCAATTAAATTGACAATTAATCACAATTTTAAAGCATTTCTCTACTTTTCAGAAGAGACATGCTGCAAATGGGGAAGTGTTAGAAGGGAGCAGTAAAGGGCTGTGATTAAGCACCTGAAGGTCAGGGATGGCCTCAGAGAGGAGGAGGGAAAACTCCCTCCCCACTACCCCCATCCCTTCTTGATAGTACAAATTAAAAACAAAGACAGCTGTTCAGTCAGGAGTGACTTTAGTTTAAATCTTTCTGTTTCTTGCTCAATAACTCTTTCATTATAAGCTTCCTGCTGAGGAAGTTTGTGAGCCAAGGCTTGCTACTGAACACGCAGCACTCCAGGGCTGCAGAGCACAAGCAGCCAGCGTGTCCCTGTTCACACCTTTCTGAATCATTACAGTTTCTAGATCTGATGAGGCAAATCCACTATTAAAAAATAAAAATATTTAGATACAAGCTGTTCTCTGAGCAGCTAATTCCATGCTGGGAAGTTCTCTAGCAGCTTGAGGAGGAGTCAAGAAAACAGAAGCAGCTCAGGGAGTGTGCAGCAAGTTGTTCCTAGCCCTGCACAGATTACATTCATAAAATAACTTTTCTAATTGAAAAAATTTGATCATTTATAAGCTAGTTCCAAAGTCCTTTGAACTCTGTAGGAAATTCCCAGGATCCTGGATGGGCTTTTGCTCAAGTTCTTCGTTGTTTGCATGAAGAGAAAAACATGAATATTGATATAAGCCCTGCAGCTTGGAGGCCTTGCTAACAAACACTGGATCTGAGCAAGGGAGGATGGAGACAAATTAAACACAGTCAGAAAACTGACCTGGTCCACCAATGGAATGTTTAAAACGGCTGTTAATGGCCCTGGAACACTTAAACCATTTATATTTGGTATGTACATGCAAATCGAAGAGCATCCCACAGTGCCTCCAAAAAGCTTTCTCTGAAGCACTGCCCTCAGAAGTGACTTTATCAAAATCACTCACGAGTGACTGGATGATGTAAGATTACTGAGCAATGTTATTTTCTGTGTTACCTGCCTGCCCACATAACTCCAGGGGAAGTGCCCAGAGCCCAGACACCCCAGTGTGGGCTGTGACCTGATGTACACTGCAGGCAGGGAAAGCTGCTTAGTAGCATCCAGAGAGTTCAAATATCCCCCTGGGCTGGGAGCATCCAGCTTTCAACCCTTCAAGTACCCCTAGCTCAGATTTTTCTTCTGCTGAACCATAATTGAAGTCAATGACCTCTTCTAAGCTTCAGACCTGTCCACATAAACTTTGTTTATTCAGACTTGTCAGCAGTTTAGCAAACCATACTTAATTGGGCTGACTGCATCCCCACGAGAACACTGTGGCTGTTCTTTTCTCTTCCAGCACCTCTCGACCTACACGTTACTGACACCAGAGAGCCCAGATCAGTCCTTCTCCCCCGAGCACTGCAGTGTGTGCTCCATTCCAACAGGATCACCACCTTCATCCCCAAAGCTGCCACTTTATCTCACTAGGTTACTCATTTTGGGTATATTTATTTGCCCAAGGCTGGAATATCCTGTGTCAGCTGACATAAGTGATTGCACAGCAGCAGAGGCTCCTCTCCCACACACAGTGTGCTTAGGCTCTTTTGGGGTTTGCTCAGACCTCACAGGCAGCTGGATCTGTGACACATCGATCAATCTTTCAGAGCAGTGGCTAACAAATTTGTTTTAACCCAAGTTTCTAACCAAAAAATCCTACTGCTCTTCTACTGCAAAAATTAAAGGAGAAAAAATATTTTTTTCCCCTACAGTGAAACCTGAATACCAGGCCTGTTTCAAATGATAGAAAACATGAATGTTATGATTACAGAATTTAGCTTGCAAGTGGAAGAGGACGCTGCCTTCTACCTCAGAGTGAGATTCCACTGTGCAGCTACAAAAACACACAGGAGAAGGTAAAGCCAATGCCAAACCCTAATGACTTGCAGTAGCTCTGCAGCAGAGGCAGATTGTTACTCCTACAGCAATGATCCCTTGGGAGGGTAACACACCCCTCTAAGCTGAGCCTGAGCCCAACACCATTCCCAGGGTTTCACCATTAATTTCTTCAGTTTTCCAATGGCCCAAGATAGAATGTAACTTTCAAGAGAATCAAACCTATAAAAGTGTTCGAGCAATAGCCCAGTCGGTTTAATCTCTCTGAGAGGCAGAACATTCATTAAATGAGCTTGTAATGTGCTAATTTGGGGAATATCTTTTTTCCGAAAGGCTAGCGTTACAAAATAGTGTCACTAGGCACTACCAGGAAAACAATCCAGTCCTCTCTAAAGTTCAGCAGTGCTCATGACGACATTCCTGTCCCGAGACTGCCACCAAGATGTTCTCAGACAGCCCAGGCATATGGAAATCATAGCTCCCACAGAACAGCTGTGTTTTTTGGAAGTGACTTCATATTTTTGGATGTTGTCTGCCACATGGAATCTAACATCTTCAACAGCAAATAAAGCTCTTCCTTTCATCCCCTGCTATGTTTCCTTCATGTAATAAAGGTGGTAGATTATTTTTTAACTCCACAATCACTTTTTTTCCCAGCCTTTCCTTAGAGCACAGGGACTGTATCTCTGTAAGTGCCTTTGCAAGTTTCTGGTATTTCTAACAGGAACTGCACTGAGATTTTACCCAAGACTGGAAGGATTATTCTTCCCACTGGCCTCACATCTGGGCTGATCTACTGACTCACTCCCAAACAGTCAGTCTGGAAAGTAAGTTCCTTCCCCAAAATGATGTGTTTCATAATGACAGTCCCACCACATGTTTGCCTGGCAAGCCACACACATTGTTTGCTACCATCTTCAGGAGAGGCCCAGACTCCGTGGGACATGCCAAAACCCACCCTGGGCCTGGCCATGTGAGCCAGCAGCCCAGAAGGATTGCTGTTGGCCAACACTTCTGCAGCCTCTGGTAGTTAAAGGTGTGGTTGACAAGTCCTGTAAGAGGGCACTGAGAGAGGAGATGCCAGGCTGCAGCAATGGGAAGGGATGAAGGGCTGGGTTCACCTTCTTTATGGGCGGAAAATAAGAAAAACTTTGCTTTTGCTTGGCATCTGCCTTTCCCCAGTCACTCCCTGCAGGGACCATCCTTGTAAGAGGAGGCAAAGCATCCTGGAGGCAACATCTCTCCCCACACACTGGGGCAGAAAAGCACAGGTACACCAGCCTGTGGAGTTACAGAACAGTCCCCAGAGCCATCAGCCAAGGCAAAAACAAATGCTCCAGTCATCTCTCCTGCCCTGCTTTGTGTGATATCCAAGTCCCTCCTCAGCCTTCAGTAAACAGTGCTCAAGCCCCACTACAAACAACTGGAGAGCTGTCCTTTTGTCTGCTTGGGAACACACTTGATAAATAAACCCCAAACATTTCCATTTGCAATAACAACCATCTGCACGCGCCACTGCAGTGGATCTGCCATTCCATCTCACCAGTCAGCTGCTTGCCCCTGGAAAGCAGCTGGATCTCCACAGGAGCCAAATGGACGAGCACCAAAGGCAGCTGATGAAGCACAGGGAATGCTGCTCCCTGGCCCTGCACTCAGCATCTGCCCCAGCTCTTCTGATTTGAGAAGCTGTGCCAGTTACTCCCAGGTCATTGGCATACGACTCTTATCAATTCAGTTCCTGTAGGTGACAATATTTACTCCCTGGTGTGCCAGGAATTGACAAAAGAGCATCTGACTTAAGCATTTTGAAATAAACTCCAGACATACATCAGGATGTTCAGCTGTTCCAGGCTCAGCTCATTTTTCCACTTCACCCAGATCCCTTGGGCAAACTGCAAATTGCAGATTTCACAGAAGGGCTTGAGGATCCAGATGCTCAAAACAACACCAGGTTCCTAAGGGGCTTTAGTAAAAAAATCTTTTATTTTTCATTTTTAAATCCTTAAAGGCCTTATATGTACATTAAAGTACCTTTGAAAGTGGGAGGTATGCTGATGTAAGCACTTAAGGCACTAAAGGCCTTTGCTTCAAATGGACAGACCTGAAACATCAACATTTTCCCTCAAGATCTCCACGAGCTGCCTTTGTTTTCCAGTTTCCTTACACTGAGAACACAGCTCAAGATCACAACTTGGTTAATAAATCTAGGTTTACATTGAAGTTCTGCATATAATGCTGGAAAGGCCCGAAAGTTATTTGATATATGTACATTAAAAAAAAATTACACATAAAACATATTTTCTATCTAGCTTAAGGCAGCAATAGAGTGTCTTATCAAAAGATAATAACTCAGTAAGGTAAACAAAAGTATCTAACAGAGCCCAGGTGAGGAGCCTCAGACAGGGATTTGGAAGAGCTACAGACTGTTTTGTTTTCTTGGGTAAGCCCTGTCTGGCATTGAAAATTTGCATACATATATCCATATATATGCAGGCTGCTGCTAGCCAGGAGGGAAACAAACAAGGAAGTAGTCAGGAATTGGGAATAGCAGGGTGTCTTTTAGTTATTTAAGGTATTAGCTGAGCCAATGGACACGCTTTTCCTGTTTTAAATAGACACAATAAGATAAAGGTCAGCAGGGGAATTGGTTATATTTCTCTTTCCCACGTACAGGTATGGCTGTGGAGGATGTAATCCTCCCAGAACACTTTAAAGATACAGAATAATTTGGAGATTTTATAAGCATCACATTGGCTTCTTCAGCCCAGAGCACAGTGCATTACAGGTGTCAATTCCCTGGGAAAGTCAGAATAATTTGGGCTTTCTGATATTAAACAGTAAAACTAAATCCTGTCATGCAAATAATGGATCCCATAGGATCCAAATTACTTAGGATTACAAATTACTTAGCATCAAAGCTAAATACCCTGTATGCTTATCTTTATAAAAGAAAACATCGCATTGTAGGTAAAGAATATTTTCTAATCAGCTTTTCTGTTCTTCCGTAGATAATTGAATTAGAATTCAAGCTCCAAGTGCACCAAGAGGCTTAATAAATACCAACAAAACCAATAATTGATTAGGCCAGGCAACAGGATACTCAGTGACATTCTTCCATATCTATTAACATGCAAACTTGATACAGACACCAGCCCAGCCACAGAACCCACCTTCATTTTAGTGACTTTCCTTCTCAATCTGTAATGAAAACCGTATTTTTTTTTTTCAGTTTACTAAACAATTATAGAAACAGCTCTTTCAGATAACAAGAAATAAAAGATACCACAGTCTTACAAACCTGCATATCCCCTTGGGATCAGTAAGAGCCTTCAGCTTATTGAGAGTTCAAGCTGACTTGAAATTACATTCATAATGCACTTGGGTTCATTAGAAACCAGTTAAGGACACTGGTTTCTGAAAACAAGTCAGTTAATCAATTGCTAGTTCTAAAGTGCAAAGAAAGTCATGCTTCTTATTACAAATTACTTTTAAAGATTATATTATTAAAGGAAGAGTATTGAAGGTTGAGATTTGTATATGTATATACACACACAGGTACACATTAACACACGGGCATGTAAATAAAAGCCCAGGAGAATTTGTCTCATGGGGAATTGTAGAAGGACCTTTACAATGGGCACAACAGGCATTCTGAGTGCTGCTTCTGTAGTCTTCAACACGAAATCTAAGACTGACAAATACCCAGCAGTCTGGCTGAGGTCTCAAGCGTGCTGTGTCTTATGTCCAGGTCCCCTTTTACGGTTTCCTTGTAGCCTCCAGAATCAATACTCTGGAGAACTTGTTGTTAACTCAGCAAAAGGCAGAACCCTGCTCTCGGGAGCTCAGGGAAAAGCTATTACAGAAGCCAAAGCATAAGGTGGGATGTTACTGGAATGTTCCCAAATAAGCAACTTTAAGCAATCAGTTTGTTCCACTTTTGTTTTGGAAAGAGAGTAATGAAATATTACTCTTAGGGCCCAAAATGAACAAGAGATCCATTCCCTCCCTTTGTTGTAAAAAGCCCTGCATCTTGCAATGTCTGCTTTAATGGCTCAATTCTGGTCCAGGGATTTCAAAATGTATATGGCTGTCCTCCAAACCTTCCTTGAAATAAGAGTGTATTTTGGTTTAACTTAGAAAAAATATTCTCATTGTGTGCAAATCCCTTCCCTGGCCTGCAGCAAAAATACGTCAGAGAGACCAAGAGCTGTGAAACCTTCATTGCACAAACCACAGTGTTTGGAAAGACACCTCACTGCATCTTTCTGCTTGGCCACTTGTCACTGAAGGGCAGAGGTACAAAAATATGCACAGGGATTGGTTCAGGAACCACAAGCATTGGCGCAAGTTTGGGACTTTCTGCTGTTGTTGTGGATTAAGCAAAGAATCCAGAGATAGGTAAGGCTGAACTGGGGTGCTGATGCTCCCCTGAACCAAAGTCCAGCCCTTTCTGTGGCTTTTATCCCAACAAACATATTCAATGGTTTCCAAACCAAATTCGTAGGCCAGGGAGTAAGGGGGTTGATACTGAGCTTAACTGCTGTTCTTTGGATGCACTCAAACTCTAGTTTTTGGAAAGGCTGCTTTTGCAGCTCATTGTGATACTACCAAGAAGCTCTGGCATGGGAACAAACAAAAGAAGTGTTGAAGACGCCGGGGCTGGCTCTGAGAGGGCAAGTTAAAGAATAATGGACCTCCAGTGACAAAGTCTCCATGCTGTGCTATTCTGGCAATTATTGAGGAAGTTTGTTTAGGATTTAGGCCCAAGAGTTCCTAAGAGAGGCTTGTAAACAGAATGGAAGCTGAGTTTCCTGTTGGTGATAGGAAGATTGACAGCTCACAGCAACCTTTTGTGTGGCAATGACAATTGTGATGACTGTGCAGTTCCCCTGCAAAGTGATTAGACTGTAATCAGATTGTAGCTCTGCTGGATCTCTTGATGCCTTAATTGATGGCCCCAAACCAAATGACTTTCACCAGAAAGAAAAAACCCTGAAACTTGAATTCCTTAACACTGAGTAGGTTTAACACACTCCAGTGCCATTTCATGCTTGTGGCAAATGAATCTTCTTTCTTTATGTACTTTGGGTATAAACTATAGAAAGCATGGAAAGATCCAGTGACAGATTCTGTTTTCCATTTTGATTTAGAGAATAGGTATAAATTTTTTTTCTCAGTTCCATAAAGTTGTTATGAAGATGAAACTCCTTTTAGAATTAAAAAGTAGCTGTCAACACTTAAACAACTGTGGGTACAATTTTGGGTTTATGGAAATCTGAAGGGTTGGGTTACTATCACCAGTGTGACAAAGACATCATTTGGTGCATTAAGAAAAAATAAGTGCTGTAGTTTGTTTCTATTATATAATTTTATAGGTGTGTTGCTCAGAGCACATTTCTAAATTTGGAGAATTAATATTTACAGATCATCTACTTTAGTGAAGAGTAAGGCATAACAGGATGATTGCTTATATGCACAAGGATAATATGTTTAATTGAACAGATGTGAAAAACAAACAACAAAACAAATATTGTCTGTAAAAATAACTCTGACAAAACTAAATCAAACTAAATTAATTTAATCAATTAGGAAAAAAGTGTCTCATGGAAAGTGTAGCTAATAAGCCCATCTTGGAAATTGTTAAATTATCCAGAAACCTGAGCCACAAACTTCTATTTGGCAAACAACACCAAAATGTTCCAACATCATATGGTAAGACTGTGTTATATAAACACAGCTCATGCATGAGAAAGTTGCCTATTTATGCTTCATAAATAAAAAAAGATGATAGAAATATACCAGTATTTAAGAGATTCTATTAAAACATAAAGACTTCTTTTACCATTCTCCACAAGAAAGAGCAAACTCAGAGGTGGGAGATGAGTTCTCTCCTTGGGCCCACAATCACCATGTCCATTCAAAAAAATCCAACACAGCTTCTTGGTTTTTCCCTTTCTGGCATCGAGGTTGCTCAGTGATCACAGGTGAGGAGGCCACTGTGTGGCTGTACCTGCTCATTCACAAATAGACTGTAAACCCTATAAATGAGCTGATGTTCTAGCACGTGTCCTTCCTCCGTGGGGAGCCTGGGGCGTCTCTCTGCACGTCAAGGCCTTCCATTAGCAGCTGCCAGCTCTGCTACAGGCCCCTCTCTAATCTCTCATTCCATCATCACTTTAGGACACTTGTAATGCTTGACAGGACTTTAATATAAAACTTCCAAAGCAGTTGTCAGATGGCTGTGGGTCCTTGACCATGACATAATTCACATGTTCAGGAATGTAATTTAATGCTATGAGTGTTGCTGAACTGCAAGCTTTTGGTTCTGACTTCATGGTACTTAGTCTCTTCCATGCCAAAAATTGCTTAATATCATCTCATGTTCAGCTGAACTGCTGCACTAGCCCAAAGGGAAAACTTTGTTTAAAGGTGGATTTGAACTCTGCTGGAAAAAAAGAAAAATAGAATTCGACTACTTAATATCATTTACAGTGTTGCTCCTTCTGTCTGTGATGTGCAGGGGATGCAGAAGGGCTCTGCCCACCTCAATGAGCACACTCAACAGCAAGGCAGATCAAAAACCACCATCTGGGCCATGTTCCACACAGCCCACAAAGACTGGAAGATCTAGAAACTAAATACAAATCCCCAAGCACTGTCATACCCACAGAGCAACCCTCCCACTGCCACTTTTGAGCTGGGAAGAAAGTGAAGAGTCATTTTGCAGGATGTCCTTCACACAGCTCCTGCTCAGTCTTGTTCCTGTGATGAAATGATCCCTCTGCACAAAGCCCATCTGAAAGCAGCTAAAAAGAGTGGCTGAATGAGATGGAAATAGTAGCCATCCCCCACAGGTGGTGTGCCAACATCAGGGGCTAGCTAACAGGGCTGAAGTCTGAAGAGCAGCCCTCTAACTTCTGGGCAAAAGTGGCCACTTTTTGCAAGTTATTTGGAGAGCAAGCTGTGACTGCAGCTCCTCCTCCAAGCACTTCTCTGCTTCAGTCTCTCCAGATGATTCCTCAGCCCAGCTGGATGTCTGCTGCCCTGTGACCACTCTGCAGCTTTCTGCAACAGAGGCTGGGTCCCCAAAACCTGATGTTCACTGAGGACATGAAGCCGGGGAGACTGGCAGAGCATTCACTTCTTTCAAAGACAGATCTGCGCAGATGAGAACTCTCCAAGTGCTCTGCAAAGCTGATGCCAGTCACATTTCCAGAGTTCCAGCGTAGAACAAAGACTTCACTCTGGGGATAAGAGCATTGTCCAGCAGAGGAGGTGACAGAGATGTCAAATCTATCTGCCAGATGTCGATGTCGTAACTTGTACCGAGACTCCTTTCTCTTTGTACATTTGGCCCTGCCGCCTGCAACGTGCATTTCCCAGCTGGGAAGGCCTCACACACTCCTATTACTGGGAAAAAAAGAAAACTGCCCAAAGGGAGAAAGTACAAAAGGTTTGTCTTTGCTACAGGAAACTGAAACTGCCAAAAGTCTTGCTGAACTGAGTGTGTCGGCAGAATTAGGGTTTAGCAAGGTATCAGCAGTGGAAGAAATGGAGGGAAATAATTTCCCAAGTCAGGCTATTTTCTCTCAAAACAAAATAGACTAGAGAAATAAAATGCAGGGATCAGAGATTTTCACAGTCTGGAATTTCATTGCATGAAAAACTCCAAGGTTGTTCTCATTTTGTTACCTTCCCAAATAAGGATGCAAATCTCAGCCTCAGGAGTTTATCTGTGCATGGATTTAGGTACAGAGCTTTCATACTTGGGCATATTTCATTTCAGCAAGATGAAAATCTTTCATGTTACCCTGCTCTTTCTGATTTTTTAAACACAATGCAGTTGAAAATTGAATGTGGTAATCCAATGATTACAACTTCCTGTAAAAATGAATAAGCAATAAAATTTGCATTTCTGTGAAATGTTTTGACTTAGTAAGATCATAGTTTTCCAGTGGAAGACTATTCCCTTGGGAGTTTCTGACCAGCTGTAACTATAGCTTTTGGAATGCATCTGTCACCCTAGGAAATGAAGGATTATCAGAACCATAGGAGCACAACTAAGTGCTGGTTGTGCGGCTGAGGGATGCTCTCAGTGGTGGGAGCACCAGGCTGCTGAAGTCTTCCTTTCTCATTCTTCACAGTTTTAAATCCTTCCTACATCTGAACTCAGAGTACTGAATTATTGAATCGATGTGTGAATATAAACACTAAAACTGCGCAATTAGAAAGCAGATAAAACTCCAGTAGATGGCGCTCAAAAATATCCCAAATTTGTGTCCCTGCTCGGCTGTCAGGACCTCGGTGTTGTGCAAAGAGCTTGGGGAGGCAGCTCTGCCAGCAGCCCTGGGCAGCCTCGTCACCCTCACTCTGAGAGACAGGGGATGCTCAGAGCTGCAGGGCCTGTAACAAAGGTAGGCTCAGCAGAGGCTGGGAACACAGAAAATACACCAAAAGCAAGTGGATTAAGAGATTTGGGTTCTGTAAAAACACAGCAAAGTTTTGGAGAAGTGCTGGGAGCCAGGGCAGTTGTAGAACATGACTTTCCAGGAAGGGGAATGTCTGGCTGCCAGTTCCTGTGCAGTCCTGTTGTTCAGTAATGGCCAGTTTTGGGGTCACTTTTAAATTTTGCAGCTCTGACTGGAAGAAGCCTGTTGTATTTCAAAGGCTGTTGAGCCTGATTCTTCCACAGAAGCACAATTGGTTTTACCACCACCAGGGGAATGGTTTTTATTGACCACTCTGACCAAAGACCAGAGAGAAAGTTGATACCATCTGATTGGGTTGCTGGTTGGTGGCCCACAGGAAATGATCTAATGGCCAGTTCCTCTGCAGTCCCACAAAGCCACTGCCAGGAGTGCATTGGGCACTCCTCGCTGTGACGCAGCCGATGCTCCGGGGTGTCCAGCAGCGCTCGGTGCGGAGCCCAGAGCTCCTGGCTGTCCTCTGCTTTGTGCAGAGGAAAACAAAGCCCTTCTCACAGCCAGGGAAGAGAAGCCTGCCCAGGCTGGTTGCCAACATGCTTCAGTCCTCCTCTGCAGTACTTATCTCTGCTTTAGCATTAGTGTGAGCAAAACACACATGGACATATGGATTCTCCCTGATTTTTCTGTCTCATCCTGAGCTCCAGGCTTCATGCTTTCACTTCTGGTCTCTTTACAGACCAACTACACTTTTCTGCGTCTGTAGCTAAGACCCTCTAGTCCTGCTTGGCATGCAGCAGCCCAGGCTGCAGTGAGGAAGAGGTGGCTGCTCAGAAAAGCCACTTTAGCCCCACTGATGTCGGCACACGGGCAGGAGATGAGCAAATCAGTGACTGTGATGTGAATGCTGTGCTCAACACCAATGGTTTGAGCACAATACTTGGAGCTGGTGGCAGGCTACCACACCTATCATGGCCCAGCTGCTGTGATGGAGGAACTGAAAGGTTTTGCCAAGGGAAGAACAGATTGTTCTCTAAGTTGCTGGGGTTTTTCTTATAAAAGACTAATGCGGTGTTGGTCCTATATACATTTAGTCGCTCATTTTGCAAGAGCTTAAACATCAGCAATAACTTGACCATCTTTATGATCTCTCACGTGAGTTGTATTATTCACTTCAACAGTTTTGCCTTTGGGGAAGAAAGGGAAAGGGTTGACTGGATGCTTTGCTTCAAGCCTGCATTTCATTAAACTTCTGCTGTACCACTTTTGCTCCAGATTAGGAAATAATCTTCTTCCAGACCCAGTCATTAGATTTTATTGAGAAAACTGTTTATAGAGTAATGGTTAAGAGATCAGGATGTTTCTTTACAAGTTCATTTTGCAATCCAGAGTGAAAAGTCCTTTGCTTGTATGCTAGCAGAGGTCGTTCTTTGAAGCACCATCAGTTGGTAAGCAAAGAATGAAATTATCTAGATATAAGCAAAGCAGAAGTGGCAACAGAGATAGTCATCCACAACATACCCCACGGATTCCAGGGAAATAAGTCTGTTCAGAGGAATCTCAGCTAATTCACATGGAGGCCTACTTTGTCCTTTTTTACTGTGTGAAGCAGCAGATTTCTCTCTGCAGCGCAGCGAGAGCGCAGGGGGGAGAACAAAGAGCAGCAGGCAGTGAGAATGTGACACCAGCCCTTTCCAAAGCGCTCTGGGCTGCAGCTCTGCTGGCTGGATGTTATTTTAGTGGCTGTGCCTCCCACCCATGCGCGTCCCAGGGCCCGGGAGCCGCGCGGTTCTGACGCCCGGTGAGCCCGAGGCTTATTCATGTTCAGGAATGGGAGGGTCAGGGCCATCGACACACACCAGCATCCTGCTGCCTATTATTTCCTGCCAGCCCTGGCATTGCACCAAGCCCTAACATGACAGGTGGATGGAGTTCACAAGGAAATCATGTCATGGGCCAGTTTTCCAGGAAAGCTGTTAACTCTATTCACAAACCCGGGCCTTCAGATGGAAAGGGAACGTGGCTGAGAAGAGGCGGTGAAGGGCTGCTCTGCTGTTATTTATGTTTTTGTCACAGATTATTCACTGACATCTCCTGCTGCAGCACAGAAATCTTTACCTCTGCACAGTGCCTACCCCTTCAAGAGCAGACTGTGGCTGAATGCTTTTCAACTTAAAAAACCATGGGGACACTGCCTCTGCAAATCCCACGTGGCATTCGATGTCAGTCAGGCTGCAAAAGATGGTAAAAGAATCTGCCTTTTGCTGAGCTAAATGGTTCCTAGGAAACAGAAAATAAATATGAGGTGAGGATCTAAGACTGATGTTAACCTGGGGACTTCAGACATTTTAGAAGAATGAAACTGAGGATAAAGTCCAGGATGTATCAGAAACAAGGCTTACATATTTTTAAAAGTCTCCATCAACAAGGCACATTTACTATCCTTCCATTACTCTATGCAGTGGCCAACATCTGCAGTTGTACGTTCTTCTCTTTCTTTCCTCTTTTTCTGTTTTTAAAATGCAATATTTTTTCTATTAGTATAGAAAACACAGAAGAGTTAAGAGGAAAAGCAATCAATCCAAAAGAAGTGTTTTTCAAAATTGCCATATTTGCTACAAATGCGAATTTTAGGATGCATAGAATCAGGACAATAGGACTCCAACTGGCTGCTCACAAGAGGAAGGATTAGGTCCTGTGTCATGTTAATAATGACATCAACAACCTGAATAAAAGCCAAAAATTCAAGTTGATTTTGCAGTTTAAGACCATTGTTCTCCCACATGGTTTAGCCTGTAAGATTTAGTCTACACATAGATTTCTGCCAGCATTTATAGTTTTCACATCATACAGTGCAATTCTTGATATGTAATGTACTTCAATATATAAAAGCCATTCATGACTGGCAAATATTTATACTGATATAGCTAAAATGTCATACAAGCTACAGGCATCAAAGATACAGGAAATATAAAAGCAAAATTATGTCTGTCAATGCTCAGAGGTACTGGTAATATCTATGCAAAATGATGGAAGCCAATATTGTTCTGCTCTTCTTACTTTGCAGCCCACTGTAAAAACAAATTAGGTGAAACCTGCTAATAATATGCAACAACTTCCATCTCAGATGTCAAAGGAGCAGTAACCTTGGATTTGACTCTGGATAAGCAAAGCTGAGGCAGGAATATGGGATATTCCAGAGGGCTTGCTCCTGGCCTGACTCTTCCGGATGCTGATGAGACTCTCGGGCCTCTCTTCGTTCCACACTCCGAGCTGGTTCCTGTTCTGTGGAGCTGCAGTAATACTGTACATTGGTGTTTGGTAACAGGAACCCTCCCAAGTGTCCATGGCAGAGAAACTTAATTCTTGACACAAGTCCATGAAACTAACCTTTCTTTCTCTCTCTTTTTTTTTTTTTTTTTTTTTTTTAAACCTGGAAAATTATGGTATTAGAGCCAGAGTCACGTACAAAACACAACACGTGAAGTGCCTGGGGAATTGTAAATTGGGCATTTTGACTTGAACAAAATCTAAGCATTGTCATACCAATCTGATTATTATTTTAAAATACTGTCCCAGGCTATAACTGTCTTTGTGTACAATAGCAATACAGGGTGTAGTTACAGACACAATTTCCTGTGCTTAGGTTTTGAAATGATTATTTAAGATCGCTGTAACATTTGCCCGGAGCACCAGCGCAATTCCTCTATTAGATAATTTTCTATCCTTGTGAGGGCAGTTTTGCTTCTGCAGTGCTGCCAGGGCTTTCAGGAAGGGATAGACAAGCAATTGTGACAATAAAATTTGCATCAGCTCCCACCCAGCCTCTCCCAGAACTGAAACACCATTTGTGGCATTCAAAGCCTTTTCACACCAGAAGGGAAGGTATTTCTGAACTGGAAAGCCACTTTGATCTCCACAGGGTTGCATCCTTCTGCTTCTCAGATTCCCATGAGAAACACCAAACAGCCATCATGGAGTTCCAGATGGCTTTGCATCAAAGACTTGGTGCACTGCAGCACCCAGCATCCAGGCATGAAACTCCAAATCAATCCAGATTAGGTCATGGGGTTCAAGATTTGAAGCAGAAATTTTGGTTGGGCTTTAAGGGCTGAAAAAGATGTGTTGTTCCTGGGTGTGCAGAGAGAGAATAATAATGAAAATATCTGAAATACATAGATTTGCAAGAAGGTAAAAGCATAGACTGTGAGACACGGGTCAGATGTCATCACTGGTCAGTCAGGAAAGATGCTACTACTGCTTCAGACTGGCCCAAAATCAATGCAAATGAATCATGGGGGAAAAGTCAGTTTCTAAGGCCATGTGAACGCTTAGCGATGAAACCTTTGAAAACTTCTTCAACAGCATAAAAATGTCTGCCTGAACTGCTCACAACCTGTCCTTTGCAGGACACCAGGATCAGGTGCTGGGATTCTTCCCCATAAAATTACTGTTTTGCTCCTCTGAATAAAGGACAAACAAGCCTGACTTCCTGCACAGCCTTTCATTGCTTCTTGGTATGAAGATGCTTGTGCACGTTCCTCATCTCTAAAGGACACAGACGATGCTGCTGAGCTCAGCAGCCCCTCTCACCCAGAGGCCTCCCAGCCTGTCCAGTTAGGTGGTACTGCAGGAGACCACGGTGTGCCTGAAGCTTTGCTGTGCCAGGGGATCACATCCAGGGTCACTGCAATGTGTCTGTCTCTGCTCACAGCCTGGGTAATGCCCAGGTGCCCACGATTAGCAAGGCAGAGGGTGGTCCAGGAACTCTGCCGTGTCCTTGCCTATGCACTGCAAAAGTCAAAGAGAGCAGAGATAAGGAAAGGGAAATCATCTCTAGTAGTAGCAGGGCAATTCTTACTCACTCCTATTTACCCTTCCTGAAAAAAAAACTGCTCCAAAACCCCCACTGTCTCCATTCCACTGAGTAAGGCTTTTCTTTCTTCACTTGGAGCTGAGCCTCACCTTCCTTCCACAGCAAGCTCAGCTGTAATCACAGTGATGGCCAAAGGAGAACCCACCTGTGGGAAAGACTTCTGGAGAGGGCAGTGGGCAGCTTCTGCTCTGGGCTCCACCTCATGGAGCCAAACTGCCACACACGTAGTGGAAATCACTGCATCTCTACAGCCCCTGCAGTTCTCTCCTCAGCAGCCCCCAAAATTCCACTGACGAAAAAAGAAATGGGGAGGGGGAAGAAGGAGTCACACAAACTATTGTGTTCCCAGGGAGGGAAAAATACGAACAGCTCTATTTAGCTTATCCAGCTTTGCTGATGTCAATCACTTTTCTCATTTTAAACAGGAAAGACACCACTTTAGTCCACCTGTTCCATTATTTATCATGCTATGCATTTCCCGTGAATTGTCACTCATGCAAAACCTGTACATCGTAAGGGGACACCCTAATATTTTTAATGACCTTAAGCAAAGTGATTGACACTAGACACCGGTGTCAGATGTTCTGGTGACGCAACATGTTCTCCTAGCAGCAGGAAAGCTTCCTGCCATGATTAAGTGAGGGCTATGGAAGTGCTAAAATGTGTTGTCAGCTTTCCTCTGATGCAAGTGATTTTATTATAGCGTCTGGTAACCACGGAGTGTGGCAACGCAAATACTGACCCCAAACATCCCCTCTTGCACATATAGCTCACTCTATTTAAAACACAAGGTGCAGTTTGCAAATCCAGGGATAAGTTATGGATGTAACAAGCTTAAACCATGGAGGGCAGAGGAAATGGTGGCACCTAAGCAGAATTCCTGGGTGGTTTCAGCAGAAGTATAGGGATCCAGGATGAGCTGCAGAAGGAACCCCCATGCAGCACCTCATGGGCAGGTGGGCTTTGCAGCAGCATTACCAAAACTGTCCTGGCTGCCAGAGGCTCTGAGGGCAAAGAGAAGACAGAGGCCTGTCTCACCTTGGTAGTGGAAAGCAAAAATCACACCCAGCCCGTCTGAGTCTGGAGAAAGGAAGGGGAAAAATAAATGAGAGAAAAAATAGAAAGAGGGCTCCATGCAGCCCCTCTGCCTTTTCATACACACTGGGGTGGAAACCTGTGACTCAGCTCAGCACACTTGTCCTTCAACGAGGAGAAATCATGTTCTGGTTTGCTTCAATTTGGGACAAGCCCCTCAATAATCCATTAACTGAGAAAAGCTGGAAGACCTCTACAACACAAGAGTTACAGAATCAACACCTCAGCCACAAGCGGGGGACACCTGGCACCTGCTTTTCATGAAGATTTGTAATCCCAAAGCTCAGTCAGCAAACACTACACATAGATATGCTTCCACAAGTTATTATTAATAGTTATGTCTCAAACTGACTGTGACAGTGAGTGTCTGCTGAACTGTCTGCTATGATTTTTCAATAACAGAGCTGTTAATCAAGCTGCAGAGGGTTGGACTATCAAACCAAAGTCCACAGACTGCAGAGGTTTTTGTAAGTGATCAGCACTACATGTGTTCACAGTTATTGTCACAGGGGTTGTTCTACATAAATAGAAATATAAAACAGAGTTGAAGATACAAGCTATCTTGATAGCAATAAAGAAATATTTTCTAAAAGTCTAGCAGCACTGGATATTATTTTAATGAAATTTATTTTTTAATTTTATAGCAAAATAATCAAAAGTGCTAAACCTGACCCCTTTAATTTACAAAAAAAGTCTCATGTTTTAAGCTATGATCATACCTCGTTACTTAGGTTAAACAATATAATTACACATTTCTACTGATTTCTATTCAAAAGTGAAAGAAAATCAATATTAGTTGGTTTAAAAAAGGGGGAAAGTACCACAGGTATTGGGAAGGGGAAGTTACATAAAATATAAGAATCAGCTTATTGAGAAATTTGCAATGTGTTCTTATTGCCTTTTTTTTTTTTTTTTTTTTTGAGCTACAGTTTAAGTCCCAGATACTCTGGCCATAAGCTTGTAGTCACTTCAAATGCTATGACTTTTCCCTTGGTCAAATGTCAGTGTTTTAAGGAGACCTCTGGCATTTCAAGTCAATTCAAATTATTTTCTCAGTTCCAACAAGTTCGCTTTCCAACACAATCAGCATGTTGGAGAATGCAGTTAGGACAGTTGCAGTTATGGGACGCAGTTTTCTGTGAAGGAAAAATGGGTTTTCCTCTGTCTTGGAAAGCATCACTACCAAGTCTGCTGTAAGAAATATATTGAGAGCACTTGCAGTTGTTACAAGTATTTCTTAATCCATTCCATTTTCATTTCAGTTCGTTTCCACAGTTAAATTAAGATCTGCAATCTCTCCTACTGATAAATAGCCAAGTTGACTTACAAAAGTTCTGCCTTCTGTCCAGCCCTCTCTTGGCTGCCTTTAACCAAACAAGGTTCGCTGGTTCGCCACGAGCGCTGTCTGGCTCTCCCGCCTCTTTGCTTTCTTGTTCTGCTGCCTGATCTTCCAGCACACCGCGCTGGAAGCCAGCAGAACAAGTCCTGAGGACAAGAGGACCAGCCCAAAGACGGAGATGATGGACCCATGGGAGTTGAAGCTGTATGCCACGGCAGTCACCACGATGCCGGCTATGAGGATGACCACGCCGAAGGGAATGGTGCAGCGGTAGCAGGAGAGCTCTGCTCCCCCCGTGGCTGCCGTCAGCTGGCACTCGCTGACCAGAGGGATGGTGGTTATCACACAGTCATTGTTGTTACTCTTCTCTGTGGGTACAGAATCAGGGTGCTTTGGGGTGCCCAGGATCTCTTTGATAGCTTCGTTTGTCATCTTGATTGTCTTGACTCAGCCCGTTCTTAGGCTAGAGCAGGCTCTGCTGAGCATGTGCTGCACTGTGGAGAGAAGAGCAAGAGTTCAACCAATAATTACCAGTTATTTATAAGACAAATGGGGAAACAGAAGTATCCCCTTGGGATCACAAACAACCAGACATTCAGACCTCACAAGGATTTATGCACAAGATCAACAGTGACACAACTGATGGTGAAGGATATGAATCACTTCTTATAGTAGTCAACAATATGTATGGAAGTGCTAGAAAGAACAGAGTCACAGACCAAGGCAGACACCAACATTAAAGTGTTGTGGGCCAAATCCTACATTAAGTTACATCCTAAAGTCAGTATTTCTGGACATAATTTAGATTTCAATGGCATTACATTTTCTCACAAAGAGGTAAAGTTCACACACTGTTTTGATTTTTGCTCACACACTTTTGCCACACAGTTTCTTTATACACCTACACACATTACACAGGTTTGCTCCACTGCACATCGTAATAACATGGTCAAGTACTAGCCCAGCAAAAACTATGATGAACAGTGAGCCCTTTCTCAGTGCAAGTGCTACTTAGGGAAAAAGTTAAAATGGTCATGACAAGGTGTAGATGTGGGAGGAGTGGGGATGCAAACAAATTCCCACACTCGGCTCAGCTCAAGGCTGGTGAACCTCCGGTTACAGTAACATCAGTGCCAGACTGACAGCTTGCCATTTACACTGGCTTCATGAAAACACAATGGTACTCTTGTAAATCCATGGAATCACATCCCTGTAACTGTGTGGGAGGGAGATTTACCATCATATTCACTCATCTCAGATACAGCAGGTTTTCCTCCTGTCTCCAGACTGTAAACACACTCTCTGTCCTGATAGCATGCACAGTTTGACTGCATCTGCACAGGCGGCAAATACCTTTTGGCTCTGGGAAGCCCAGGGAATAATCAGAGTCCACCTGATCAGAGCAAGAGAAGCCCAAAGCTCTCCACCATTCCAGGCTGCCATGATAGAGCTCAGCCCTGTCCCTGGGGCTCCGGTGATGTGGGGTCACTCTGGGGCCTGCAGTGAGCTCTGCCAACACCGAGGCTGCCACAGATGTGCTGTCCTGGACCCAGCTCAGTGCACCCCCACACACGCTCCAGAGATTGGGACACTGGGGAGCCACTGGGGAACCACTGGTTGTCCTGCTGTGAGGAGCTCCCAGGACTCCTCCACCACTCTGGTGTGGGCTGTGCTGCTTTTGCTTTCATGAGCAGCATGATATGCAGCTCAGGGAACAAGGAAGAGCGTTGGCAATGCAGTAATGCTTTTATCACTTTTATCACCTTCACATCTGTGACTAGGAAGTTAATTGCCAGATACTTGTATTCTCCTTTTCCTTTCCCACCACTCCACCCTCGTTGCTAAGATATATTTGTTCATTGTGGAGAGCCCTTGGTTTTATATCTCAGTACCTCCTAAAACTGACTGTGGATTTTACAAGAAAGAGGATTTCACTCTTTTTAAAAAAACACAGGCACAAACAGGCTAAATGCTGGATGAGGTCAGAGTGTTTGTATACAAAGTCCCCTTGAACCCTCAAGAGAGAAGGAAAGCCCAGATCTGGTTTGCCAAAGCTTTTGTTCTCCTGCTCTCTCTCAGCTCCCTGCTGTATCTGCTGTGCAGAGCTGCCTGCGAGCTCAGCCCTGCCAGAGGAGCCTGTCCCTGCTGAGCACACACAACACACCCAAGCACACACAGTGACAGCCCAAGAGGCAACAAGCACGCACTGAAACACTCTTTGATCATCAGGAAAAACTTCTTTACTGTGAGGGTAACTGAGCACCAGAACCTAATGAAGTTTTGGAGTCTCTACCCTCGGAGATAATCAAAATCTGCACAGCACTTCCTGGGCAGCATTTCCTAGGTGACCCTGCTGAGCAATAGGGGGGTTACACCATATGACCTCCAGAGTCCCTTCCAACTGTGACCATTCAATGATTCTGCCTGTTTCTGTGAGAGTACTTGGTATCTCCAAGGGCAGGAAAGGGATTTGTTCAGTGCTTATCAGACAAAGCAAATGTATCTGTGCCAACACCTTAGATATCCTAAATTCGCCTAGGTTCAGTAGCTTTGTTCTTTGAATTATAGTGCATGATTAAATGCCTTTTAAATCAGACAGAAAGAGCCTAGGAAAGTCATGGGTTTGCTCTCGAGTGTCATTAACCTGTTCCCATGTGGATCTGAGCCCAAGTTCTGCATTTTTAATAATGACTGACACAGCAGTGAGACGTACACTGGTGTCATTATGTTGCTGCATTACTTATTCATAAAACGTTACAGAAGTTCAGCATAATGTAAGAATGTGGGCCCCAAATGTCACCTTTTTTTGATCTTACCATTCAATTAGTATAACATTTTATTATCAAATTTGAGAGAGACAAAAATTAAGTATTTTGCATATAAAAGGTCTATTGGCTCAAATACACTGTAATAACTATTCAAAAGTCCAAGTACTCTAACAGTCACTGAAACAGGGAAATTTGGAAAAGCCCAAAATAAGCATTATTATTCTGAAAAATTTTAACCTTTAATCAAAATGTATTTATTCCTTTCTCTAAAGTCCTTGTCCCTCTGCTTCACATGCATTTTCAGTGGGCATTAAAATCTTCCAGACCTCTTGTACAGAAATTTGTGAAGAAAGGAGATGTATTTATACAGTCAAATCTAACAGGAATAAAAAAATATTCTAATCTGTAATAATTAAGTCAATGGCAAAATATCTGTTGATTTCTGAGGAGCACAGTTTTTGTCTGGAATAGGATGTAAGAAGGCAGGCATTCACATAAAACAAATAAACAACCCTCTATTGAAATACTATTAAATTAAATAAACAACAGAACCTATCTGAAGTCTGAGCAAAGGTATCCAGCCCTAGAAAAAAGGGCACTGGATCTTCATTGCCAGCAAAGTCACTTCTGACTTAAGCCAACAGGTGATTTGGTTCAAGTTTCAGGGTAAGAAATTTAGGCAAAGATACCCAGCAACACCAGCATCCTCTCACTAATCACACCACAAGTACTATCTTAAGGAGCTACTTTGAGTTGGAAGAAGAATGTGCTTCTGTGGCAATTTGTGGCTAACCCTGGATAAAGAGGAGAGAAAAATTTTAGCCACTAATAAGGTCAAGCTTAGATTTATCAAAAAGACACTAAATCCATCAGCATGCACACCTACCAGATCCAGGAGAAATCCATGGTAACAGATCCTTGGCTCAGAAAGCAGAGGAAGAGTGCTGAAGATGTCCTGTATGACAATTCGAGGCAGAAAGAGCTGCTCGAGGCTTTGAAGTGTCAGATGTTGCTGAATGATGAACTGGAGGTGACAATATTCTAGTATGGAAGTTTCCTACAAGGAAAGTTGTTGAATAAAAGTCATGAGTAAAGCTCCTGCTGTGGGCTGACTCCTGCTCCTAACCTAACCAAAGCAGGAGATGTTCTCCCTCTGGCTCTCCTAGTGGCTTCTGCCTCTTTTCTTGGAAGCAGCCACCCATTTCTGGCCCAATGTAACATTTTCCTTTGATGATGTGATGTCCCAGTAGTGAGTATCATAGCCCAGTCAAGTCCCTCAGAAAGAGCCAGGCAGGAAAAGGCAATGCACAAGAAATACTGTAGATAAAAATCTTATTTAATGTAATTTCTGTTGCTCACTCCACCTGTGTGAATAATGATTCCGAATACACGGGAGTTTGTCTCTTCTATGTGTCCAATTTCTTTGAGCAAATCACTCCATCTCCCTGTATCTCAGATTTCCCAGTGGTGAACTGACTGTGACAACACACTTACCAATAAAACAACCTGTTAAATCTCTTCTACTATAAGAAAACCTAAGTAATATAATCCCAAAAACTCAGAATAAAAAAGGCAGACTTACACAGTCCAAGAACTCTCTGTAATAAACACAAGTCCATTATATTTACTATTGTTCATTTCTGTTACTGGATTTTTAAAAACAAGATTCATAACTCCAAGGGGGACGAGGCAGACTCTGCAGCCAGGCAGTGACGACTCTGCAGAAAGCAGAGCGATGCAAATTGTTATCAACTGGAGAAACAGCTGTGAAATCACCAGGCAGCTGGGTAAAACTCATGAAGCAGCAGAGATTTATGTTGCTAATCTTATTTGACATTCCCTTTCTAGAAGTGCATGATCATGGAAGATGATTTCAACATGGAAGCAGGAGTCCTAAGTGAGGATGAGAGTAAATTCATGAGAGTTTGTACAATGTAAATTTGTACAATTGTAAATTTGTACAATGATAAACTTTAAGGGTTTTTCTGTTTTTAAGTTATTTAGACCCTGCTAACATTTCACAAACACAAACATTTACAGGCACAAACTGCTGCTGTTCTCCAGAAGATCCTTGGAATAAGCCTGTGACACTGCCAAAATATATTTAGCTGATTACTGAAGTTAGCTAATAATATTGTTTATCTCCTTGACTATATTCTTTTCCACAGGACCTAGCAATTAGTTTAACTTTCTGAAAAATTTGGAGGGAAATGCAGGAAAAAAATCCTGACTTCAGATGAATAATCTAGATTTCATTAAAACAAACACAGACCTCTGAAATGTGCTTGCAGTCAACTTCCACTTGGATTACAGCAAGGTTACATTTGTTTGAAAGCTTTTCCCAGCACAATTGTGCCCTCTAAGCCATTCTGCCAGCATCTTGCTTGGAAAAGATTAATTGCCCTGTCAGTTATTTATTTGTATTTATCCCTGACTGCACACAGTTTAGATATTTTTATTTTAAATTGATGTCTTTATAAAAAATTCTGACAGAGCAACTTCTTAAGAGATGAAATTTCTTCCTTTCTCCTTCCCTCTCTCACCACAACACTGAGAAGCAGAAACACATGAAGTCTCTACATGAAGCTTCCAGCATTTTAACTCAGGATCATTTCAGTGTGGTGCTGTCTCAGGAGGCTTCCCACATATGGAGTATCTCTGTGCAAGGGCAAAGAGCCACTACAACCCATTCCTCTTTTTCACATTTTACTTATAACCAGTGGGACACATTTCAGTTTTCTGCGTTCAGAAATGGACCAGATTCTCTCTATCTTACACAATACTTCAGGCACCCTTTTTTGCTTATGTAAAATCGCAATAAACCGTAATGCTCACACTTCACACTATGGCTATGCATTAAAGTGACTATGGAAAATAGCCTAAGGAATCCTTCTGTTCCAAGAGGAGAGCCTGAGTTCATTCAGAATTCAACAGCTATAGTAGTCCTCAAAACAATCCTGCAGCTCTGCCCTAGGAGAACACTCCTGGAAATACACAACCAGAATTTGTACTTACAGGACTCCAGGACCATGCCCTGAGCTACAGAAGCAGGAGAAGAACACGTTGCCTCCATACCAGCTGCCTGAGGAGTAAGTTTCTCTCACCAAGTTTTCAAGTAAAATCACGAACAGATTTAAACTCTCGCACCTTTTTCGTTTTCCCGACATAGCCGGGGTGTAGGATGGGAGCCAACCCCACCCCTCCACAATCCAACTCTGTTATGTGCCAACTGCAAAACTTTCAAACGCGCCTGCTACACGCCCCCCCCACACACCTGGGCTAAAACCCTCCGTGTCACGCCTGTCCCCGAGTACCTCTGCGAGAGAGCAGAGAGGCGAGCAGGCGGGGAAGGCTTTGTGCACGTACAGCCCTCCGGTACCGGGAGGCAACGCTCCGCGGGACACCCGACCTGCAGCCGGGGAGCGGCTCCGACTGCCGAGCCCCCGCGTGCTGCAAGCGGGGAGAGCCCTGTGCCGGAGCGGAGGAGCAGCGGGTCCCCGGCACACCCAGCAGCCCCGACCGCCCCGGGGAGCCCGGCACCGGGAGCCGGAGCCCCGCGGGCACCGGGAGCCGGCGGGGG
>VZSE01003284.1:556696-643757 GCA_013398275.1 Promerops cafer | reverse complement strand
TGGGCCGGCCACGGGGCCGGGCCTCTGCCTCCGCCCCGCGCTGCTCACAGCCCGGCCAGGGATGCGCACCGCGGGGACAGCGCGAGGGGAGGCTGCGCATCGCGCCCTGCCCACGGCAGGTCACACACACGGGGCCGGAGGCGCGTCCTGCAGTCCCTCCCGCAGCCCCCTCCGCCCTCCCGCAGCCCCCTCCGCCCTCCTGCGCACCCAGCCCCGTGCCGCGTGTTCGGCCACATCCCGGCTGCAGCATCGTGGGTGAGGGTCTGTACCTGTCCTCAGCTCGCTGGGGTGTCAGACGTGGCCGTGCTGAGTCACCTGAAAGCACAGTCCCTGCCGAAATCTAGATAAACCCCTAGCTCAACTGCTCAGAAATTAAAGGAGGAGGAACATAGCTTCGGATGGCATTCTTAGAGGATAAAGTTTTATGTATCATTTAGAAATATTTTAACTGGCTTTTCTAAGCATTAATTGCTCATTTCTGCAGCACATCAAATACCACAGGGGTTTGGAGTGGATGGGTGTGGGTGTGTGTTAATTTTTTACCATGATTTCTGTTACTTCAGACAAAAAGCAGACAAATTATGCTTTTAAGTTTTGTAATAGGACATGTTTGAATTTTGCGGTTAAGCTCAACCAAAGTTTACATTTAAAAGACACTATTTTATCAGTGATTGATAAAAGAACAGTGCACCAGATGTATTTAATCAGCCACTCTGTCTCTGAAAGCATGCATGTACTTTTGACTCGCTTTCCAGGGTGAAATCCTGGCCTCACAGAAATTAATGGCAAAACTTCCATCAACTTCACAGGGGCCAGGATTTCATCCTGTGTATTGTTAAGAACGGCCCAGTGATGGAGACCCTGCCAAGGGTTCATCTCCAGACAAATCAAGCAAGTTCTGGAAAAGCTCCACAGCTTTATGCAAGAAACTGTCAATTCTTTTCCCCCACTTGCTGGTTCTCCCATCAAATACATCAGCATTTGAGCAGAAATGACAAACAAACTGGATCTGAAGGGAACTTCATTAGGCAGGATCTCTTGGACCATTATCTGGTCCTTCCCAATGCAGGCAGCCATGTCTGTAATACCTTTATTAGACTTGACAAGTTCCACCTCAAAAAACCCCAGGTTTCCTATTCCTCCTGTTGGAGACTACAAGCCTTATTCTGTTGATATCTAGGAACCTTGTTTTTAGCTGCATGGATTCATAGACAATTATACATGGACAAGTAAGCGTTTGGCTGAAGCAGCTACTCTCTCTTTTGGCAATTAACCCTCTAATGCCCTAAGAGTGAGAAATTAAACTCTCTCAGGCTTATTTTTTTTTCAGATGTCTTACCAACTTCTTCCATGGAAGTGCAAGTATCTTCCTGGCCTACTAGAAATACTAACATTTCATAATTTTCTTCTTACTGTTCAGGATGTCTGTTTTTTTCTCCAGTATCAGTTTCATTTTTCACTTTATATCAGAAATTCTTGCTGTTAGCACATGTGTGCATGACCTAAATTTCACCCCATTCCTATGACATCAGTTCCTCTCTAGTCCTTCCAATCTAGTATTTGGTCCTCCTATGCTGACAGAGAACCCCCCTTCCAGGCTTACACCATCCACAGCTCCACTAGTGCATTCTTATTTTTCCATGCCAACTTCATTACTGAAAGTATTACATAAAATACTGAAAGTTTTACATAAGATATATCATGAAACTGATTTTTTAGGAGCTATTCTAATACACATAAACAAGCACTGAAGCTGGGCTTAGAATTCATGTTTCTGTACAAATAAATGCCCTAACAACGGGCTAAAAAGTCACACACTCCCCTAGACATCATGCAATTCTTATTTCTTGCTGTGAAGCATAAAAGCTGCAATGAAGAGTGATGGGAATGATGTCCCCTCTGGTGCTGAGAGATCAGTGTGCTCTCCCCTAGAAGGCTGGGTTTGTAGCACTCGGGCACTGAATGGTTTAAAACAGCTTGGGCACCAGCCCTCTGGCCTTTTAAAAAAAGGGGTGACTGACTGCCTCTGCCTTTTAACCTCGTGCTGTGTTCTGAGCACAGGAAAGAAGGACCAGACACACCCAGAGCAGCACGTTTGGCACCTGTAGAAATTCAGTGCAAACAGCTGAGGAAACTTCACGGCTGAGCAACAGCTGCAGTGAGGGGTTACAGGTTCACAGTTTTGGACTGCCAGGCTTCAATGATACATAGCTCCCCTTTAGGACCTGCCCTAAATGACTGAATCTCCTCCCTGGGGCCTAAATACAGCTGCTTAGAGGGAGGTGCAGCCCCAAAGCTGGGCTGATAAGCAAGAAGCGTGTGTGATTCTGGAACCCATGGCACCTACTTAGAGAGCAGTTCTGCTCCTAAATTGAGCAATGTCGTTGCTCTGCTGACTGAAACACATTTGCAATACTTCATGGCTTCCTTTGACTTTCTAACAGTCTCCTGGGCCTTAATAGCACAGCAAATAGTGACTCACTAATCTGGCAAAGTACAATGATTGTGGGCTCCCTATTCAAATAGTTTTTCTGGCCTTTTCCCTAACCCTCCACTAAATTTTCCTTTTCTTTTATCCCTAAGCCCACACACGGACACAACACGTCAGTTTACGGCATTTGGTGAAACTTTCAGAAAGTGCCTTTTCAACGTGTTTAATAGATGATAAATTGTCCTCACCATGCCATGCAGTGTATGTGGTTTGTGATGAGGAATGGAGTCCAAAAGGAGCCCAAAGCCAGTTAAGCCAGAGAAGCAAATCATTTCACATAAAATGCTGTAGCTCCCCTCTCATTAACAGAGTTTACAGCCCAGCTGGTTGATAGCTGTGCAAACCAGCCACTCTGTGGGTAATCAGGCTCATGAGATGGATGTGCTTAAAATGACTGAGAAATCTCTTTGGTGGCTGGGAATATGGAAGGGAATTTTCTCTGAACTCTATTAGATCCTACTAGTACTTTGGTCAACATCAGTTATCCTGCTGTTTATGTGAACTTTGTTATTGCCTTCCTTGACTTTCACTTAATCTTCCTGCAGTGCTGAAGAAGACAGGATATCTGGAACTGAAAACAATTATTCCTATCTCCTACTGCTTTGATAATTACATGAAGTTCCCATTTGAAGGGCTGCATTCCTTGTGTGGACATGTGCTTTTAATTAGCAGAGGGATGCATCACACCACCAGAAGCCAATTCCTCAACCTTGCATAAGTTGGTTACAGAACCTCTGAATCTTCAGCCACCGTGGCAGCTTTCTGGCCAAGTCAGGGGAGGCGTGGGAGCAAACTCCAGGCACTGTAATTTCACCATAACCAGCATTTTTGTTAGAGACTATTGCAGTAGGATGCAGCAGATTCAGCTGAGATTTAAGTTCAAAATAGGAATGATCTCTTTTCTTGGTTTTCTACCTGCATTGAGTGCCCCAAAGAATTTACAGGGCTCAAAGACATGAAGGGAAATACAGACAAAAAGCTGAAAAAGTGACTTGTCCAAGCTAGTGGATAGTGTCAAGAGTATTTTCATTTCATTTGGTTCCCTTCTCAGTAGGTGGGTATAAAGAGCATACACTGTTCCCTCTGCAAATGGTCTGTCTAATAAACATGGAGCGTTTCAGCCAGCTGTTACTGACTCTCCAACAGTAGAAAGAAAATTATGAGTTTTAAACTAAGCTACACAGGCCATTGGCTGAATTACTTCCTGTCTGATGAGTCTTTCTTTGTCCTACTTCACTACAATCCTTAGGACTAAATTTATACACAAGATCTATCTGAAATACTGCACAAAATACACAGCTTTTCTCCTACATAATAGATGACTTCTGTGAAATTTACAGTAAGTCAAGTGTCTGAGGGTAGTTAAAAAAGGTAGTTAAAAAAGAAAAAAAAAAGAATCATTGCAGTAAGACCAGTTCTTACTGTTCCCACAAAAGAGAGCTTTTCATATATATAATCTCCTTTAGCATTACCTGCTAAAGGAAATGTTTAGAAATATTTCTATATCCATGTAAACAAGCTAAGAAGGTAGAGGGTATGGTAGTGATAACCATTTACCAAACCAAGTCAAGATCTAAACAGGCTATCTTGTCTTTTGAATGAGTCATTTTAGGTCATGCAGGTAATGGTGAAATCCCTTCCTTCCTACAGTGAAGTTGAAAATTACCCCTCTTTCCTCAGGGCCAGGTAAATAGGTTGCACCTCTTTATCTCCAGTTTATTTGCACTGAGAGTGCACTACTTTCCAGAGAAACTGGGGCTGAAAGATGTAAATCAAAAGTAAATATGGCCAAATGAAAGAGATCAGTTCTGACACCAGGAGTCCAGCATAATAAACTATCTACCAAAGGTAAAAATTACTTAGTATCAGAAGGCAGAAAAACAGCAGAACTCCATTTACCCTCTGAATCCTCTTCTGTTTGGGGGGAACTCTGTTGAAACTAGATACTTGATGCAGAAAGAGTCAAAGTTTGGGGTTAAATTCAACTCTATGAAGAAAGCCATTATAAACCAGTATTTAATGGCCATTTATGACATCTGACAGCTCAAGCAGTGAATGTCTTGTGCTAGTTCTTTGCAAAAATCACCCTAGGTGACCCTCCCTGCCTAAATACTTAGGAACAAAAAATACATTTTATATATAAAATATATAAAATATATAACGGTTTTGATGTAGAAGACAAGCTATATTTTCTGTGTATTCTAAAAATGTTGAAAAAACAGATTTCCCTTTGACTCATACAAGAGAGGAGAATATAGACTGCCTTACACATGCTGCATGGCTGTGATGGGAGATGCTGTTGTTCCTTCTCAGCTTTTTGGATGAAGAATCACCTTCTTGCAAACTGCAAAAGTCATGAAACAATTTGTGACAAAGGCTTTTACATGATATAGTCAATAAAGCAATAGCAGCAGAAGCTTATAATTGCTTTGGCTGTGTATACTAGAAATATAAATGTACAAATTGTGTAAATGGTAGGGCAGGACTATTCAGTTCTGCTATAAACTATAGCAGTTTTACAAAGCTTTTGGAATGCACTGAGTAAAATGGAATTACAGTAGTATATAAATGACTGCACAGCAGTTGAATCCATCAAAATCCCACATCTTTGGTTCATCTTCAAGAATTTCTCAAAGTGCACCAGTGCCACACAGAGACAGATAGAGGAAAACACATAGCTGGGAACATTCTCCCACATATGGATGCCCATATCCAAAACAAACACTGAAAATCACCTGGGGCCTGAAAACATCAATGGAGTATTCATTGCTGGTTTCACTTCTGGCCACATATGATTTTCTGATGCAGGAGTTGTCCAGTTTCCTGGTTTTGTTCCATGCCACAGAATTCATTGGATTATCCAGCACTGACTTCAGTAACAGAAAGGTTAGGTATTAGGGGGGAATTCATATAGATTATTCCCATTCTAAAAAACAGGTGGAAGATTTTGGTACATTAATACCACTGATAGCCCAAATCAGCAAGTTGCCTTGAGGTGTATTTCCCACTCAGAGCAGCAGCAGCTAAATAGAATCATAAAATCACAGAATGGTTTGGATTGGAAGGATCCTTAAAGATCATCCCATCTCATTCCAACCCTTTGCCATGGGCAGGGACACCTTCTATGAGACCAGGTGCTCAGAGCCCAGTCCAACCTGTCCTTAAACACCATCAGGGATAAAAGCTAAACCTTCCCATACCAGAAAGCCTGGCTGAAAACCAGGTATGCTAACTACTGCACTATAGGGTAACTAACCTGAAGCCTGAGATCCACTAACTATATAGATCAAGTTATGGGCATTTTGAAACTCCCCCTCATTGCCCCAGAATAGTAACCCTCTCTTTTCACCTAAATGGTATTTAGATCCCTGATCCACGTGTGGGACTGGATTTTGCTGTATCCAGGCTGCCTGTGGGTTCATGTTCCCAGACCCAGCTGCCCCAGCACAGTTGCTGTCCCACAGTGTTGGGGCAGAGCAGTAGAAAATGAGTCCTGAATTCATCCCAGCCTACAGCCACTATCCAGCAGTGAAGATTCTAAAGGACTTGGGTTCAAACTTCAGCTTCTATCCCTAAGCTGAGGGCAATACATGGAAATACAAGTGATAAATAATAACACTTACGTAAACATACATGAAAACAGAAAATAAACTCTCAGAACAGCTTGTGCTTTCTTAGTAATCACCACTCCTTATTTACCAAGAAAAAAGGTCACATAGTAATGCCTTTTTTGAAAGCTTTTGTCCCTAGAGTGGCCTTGTGAGATAAATCTCTTTTTCCATGAAAGTGCTGGGGAAAGAGGGAGTGGTCAGACAGCTGATGCCATGTAGCCAACCATATAATGCAAAACACTGACCCTAGAATAACAGGCAACATGGAGCTGTGATCACTTCAGTTGTTTTGCACAAACAAGGAGATCATGTAATCTCACAGCCACGTGCCCTTGCTGCATGTTAAAGATCAGTTCTTGACTCACAACTCCTCCTTTTTCATACTGGGTCAAAGTCACCTCTGTGCAAACAAGAGCCACAAGCTGAGCCCTATTTCAGAGAAAGAATGGGACTTAAAAGTGAGACAGCAATCTGATAAAAGCTTTGCAAAAGTAAAGAAATATTTCTGCAAGAAAAACTAAATTAGTCTCACCTCCAGGCCATTGCCTCATATTCCATTTTAAAGACCAGCTCCTCAGCTGGATGGGCAGCCCAGCTTCACTCAAAGCAACTTAGCCAAGAAGTTACTCATAAGGGATCAGCCATAAGAAATGTATTGCCTTGATATTTGGAGAACCGACTGGGCTCACTGAGAGCATGCCATTTGAACTAATGTTTAAAGAAAGAACGAAAATAAGCCAAAATATTTATACCTATTGTATAAATATTAGTAATAATAATAATACTACTACACATAAGATTACTACAAAAAATAAAAGAAGTTAAATGTTTGCCTAGCAGTCTCAGTGGGGAGGTGAGACCAGGTAAGATATGAGCAGATATTTATTATCATTACTGACATTATTTTATAAAGATGGTACAGGTCAAGTTCTGGCATCAAATTTACATACTGGGAGGAAGTTTGTGAGATACAAACTTGCCTTCTGCCAAAATGCTCTCTCCAAAAGTTTTCTGGAGTGTGCAAGGATGATGGTCAGCCTGTGTGTCCAAACCAGTCAGCCAGAAATCCTCATGCTCTGCTTGCAAACCAATTGAGTGGAACTGGAAAGGACAGCTGACATAAGTGAACTCTTTGTTAAAGAGCTCAGCCACTTGGCAGGGAAGCTAGAAACACTACATTATCCCAGCCTTGCACAGAGGTTACCACCCAATACATTGGGTCGTGCTGCCGGTCAGTAGGTTTGATGACATCCCACTTCTCAGAGCTGCTTGTTTTATTCTGAAGACAGTGTTCAGCAGGAAAATCTCACAGGAATTAGAAGAATAAAGCTGTAATGAAAACAGATTTACAACTCCTGGGAGAAAACCTGCCATAGTCACATTTTGAAGGCCTTAATGCTTTGGCCGAGTGTGATACATGGTGTCACTGCAGAACCTGAGCAAGATGCAAAATGTGTCCCTCCACTGGATTCTTCCTGCCCAGGAGCTCATCACAGTGAAAGTTTTCTGTCCTCTTCCATCCTGTCCACCCCAGTGTAGCCCAGTCTGCCGTGGGCCAGAGCCTGCTGCCTCCTCCTCTTTGCCAGGCTGGCTGGGCCTTGGTGGGGCGCGCCAGGGCCACTCTCACCTGCCAAGCAGCTGTATAGCAGTTACGGGTTCTTTATATAATACACTCACACGTACACTCCCTAAGGAAAACTGCCTTTCAAAATGTGAAGACATACAAAAATACACGTGCCCATGGTGTTCAATCTGTGTCCTTGGGGAACATCCCAAAGGGAAGGCCCTGACCATCACACCCACGAACCTGTCCCCGTTCTGGCACCAGGCTAATGTCACCCACACTTGAAGGCACCACCACCGAGACCCCGCCTAACGCGAGCGCGCACGGAGCGCACCTGCAGGGCAGGCATGTCCCCTGAACCCGCGGTGACCCCACGAAGCCGCTCCCGCAGCTCCGCAGGCTCGGCGGGGCGCGGCGGGGCCCAGCCCCGGGGCGGAGCGGGGCGGGCCGGACCGGACGGGGGCTGTGCCCGGCCGGGGCTTGTGCCCGCCCGGCCGCCGCCGGAGGGGCCGCCGGTGATGGCGGGGCCGCCGGAGGTGCGGGGAGCGGTGGGGATGGCGGGGCCGCCGGAGGTGGAGGAGTCGTTATCGCGGGGCTTCTCGGAGGAGCAGTTCGGGGCCGCCTGCCGGGAGCTGGACCAGCCGGCGCCGGGCGCGGCGGGGCCCTGGCAGCTCCTGGTGGAGACCATGGGCGTGCGGATCTACCGGCTGTACCACGAGGTGGGCGGGCTCGGCAGCGCGGCCCGGGGCGGCCGGAGGGCGGTGGTGGCGGGGGGCGGTGGATGACGGAGACGGGGCGCGGTGGTGACGGGAACGGGGGGCGGTGGTGGCGGGGATGCGGGGCCCGCATGACCCCGCCCGTAGCCGCCGGTTCCCTGCACAGGCCTGGGCTCGGTTTCTCCAGGCTCACAGAAAGCAGCTTTCCAGGTAATGCCATTAACTGCTGATGGCAAAGCTGCTGGGCCGCAGTGACCCCGGCCGCGCACCGCGCCGGGGAACCGAGCTTGTGAGCAGCTGGATTGGGAATTCCCGGGGTGTTCGACGTGCCACCCTCCCGAGCCCCCTGGGAAGGGGTTTGTGGTGAGGGGAGCGTGTCCCTAAACATCTGCTCCCAAGCCCTGCCCGTGTCATAGCATCTCCAGAAGCCCTCCCCCCTTCCTGCCTCTCTCCAGAACTCCCTTCACAGGGATGTTCCACCGTTCGCCCTCTAAAATCAGGAGGTAGTTCAGAAAGGGTTGGAATGAAATTTTCTCCCCTTTTGGGGGGGACTAACTTCTTTAAAGAACTTCAGTAGTTTAGGAACTGACTTGTGATTGACAGTGTTTCCATTCTGAAAGATTTATTTTTCAATACTGACTTCTAAATCCATATCTATCTATCTGTCTATCTATCTATCTATCTGTCTATCTCTCCTGTTTTTTTAACTGAGTGATCATAGTTTCCTCTCAACTCCTTCTGGACTTCATGCTGTTCTTTGCATGACAATTTTGTATTTGTATTCTGAGAAATCATTTCAGACATGGTAATGTTAGGAAAAACCAGCAACCGTACAGGGCTGTGCTAAAGTCAGAATGGGGTGGGGAAAGCCTCTTTAAAAAACCATCACTTCACGGACATTGGAATTTTCTTCAGTGATAAATAGTCCCTGTTTACAGTGTGGATGTGGTGATTGGCAATGGCAAGACGAGCCTGTGAGTAGGTGCACACAGCAGAGGTGAGGCTGGGGTGCCTGCCAGGTATCCATGCAAGAATTAGTGAGTTGATGGAGTACAGGGTGCTGGGGGCGTTCCTGCTGGAGTGGATGAAGCAGAGGCTTTAGAGTCAGAGCTCAATGCAGACCTGTAAATGCATTATGCAGTGAATGAAGGCAAAGGAACTTTGGGAAGCTGGAGGCTTCCCAAAGGCACATGCAACCAGGGAAACCCTGGCTTACTGCAGTGACTGTGCTGCTCTCATATGAATGCAGCTGGTGAGAAGGAAAGTAGCTCAGGCTTCTCCTCATCCTCTCGTGCTTTTATACAGAAAGACTGTAGAGCTAAAAGGACTATTTGAAACTAAAAAACCCATTTACAGATGTCTGCCAGTTTTTTTATGTAGTGTACGATGCTCCTAGTTTAGGCTGGATGGACAGACTACATAGGATGCAAGGGACCTTTTCAAGTCCAATCTTCTGATTCTCCTGGGAAATAAATCTCCATTTTGTCTTTCAGTTGCTTCAGATTGCTACAAGAGAAGATGAATGAAGTCTAGAAGGAAGGTCTTTGTTTAAAGTTGTTACTGGAAAAATCAGCTTTTAGCACTTACTGAATTGCGACTCCCCCGTAGCAACAGTGGTCCAGGAAGCTGAAAGCAGCAATTATTCTTCCTGTCACCTTCTCTTTTTGCCTTGTCTTTCCACCTTCTCTGCAGGCTGCAGAAATAGATCTAGGCCTTCCTGCTAAGTGCTGTATTCCAGCCAAGCTGATTGACTCTCCTGATGACAGGCCTTAGAAAAAATGAAACATTTCACTCTTGTTTTAACTTTCTTACTGTAAATTGCTGTTTTTCTTGTGAGAATAAAAATATTGATGCCTCTTATAAACATGATGAGTGCATGGGATTACACAGGTGTTGAATAGTTGAGGTTTGAAGCTGGTGATTGGTGCTTCAGTGAAGCCACAGTGAAGATGACTAGCTAAACTTCTTGCTCACATTACTATTTTCTGGTACTTCAAATCTTCATCTTCCAGAGCTGATTTGTGAAGGCAAGGAAAAGAAGAAAATTCATCTATTCACTAACAGAATGTTGTATAATTCTTCTTTTCCTTTCCTTGGGAATGCTTTGATTTTATTTCTACACTATATATTTGAAATATCCTCATTGTTTTAATTTAGTCCTGAACTCTCATTGTTTTAATTTAGTCCTGAACTCATACTAAGAATGGTACAAACATTGCTCTATAGGCACAGATGGAATCACCATATGTTGAAAGTAACAGGAGATATCCTGCACCCCACCCCTTCAGTGCATACAGCTTTCTGAAAGAAAATAGCTGATAAATATTCAAGGCAGATATGAGTGCATTGCATGTAAGCATGGACATTACAAAGCATTCTTGTATCCCAGTCTGATGTATAAGCATAATTTACTTCGTTAATAGATCCACGTGTTTCGTGGGGTCGGAGGCTGGAGACAGGGACAACACACAGCACCAAAGCTCCATGTGACAACAGCATGTTTTATTGTTGAGAGCTTTCTTTTATAGGGAGCTCAAAACTCCCAGGTCACAACTGCTGGCTGGTCTGATCCCCACACAGCCCAGCTCCTGACCAGTGAGATGTCTGCAGCCTATGATGGAACATGATAGGTGAAGTCCCTGTGTAGATTTAAATCCAACCTATCCCTGCCTCATCTGAGGACCTGTTTTACCTCTGTGCTGGCCAAGGTTGAAGGTCTGATTCATTTGGTAGCTACAAGCTAGCTGCAAACCATGACAATAACTACCTTGCCACAAGAATTTAATGCTTCTGGTAAACCTCAGTGTGGGCAGGATTTAGTCCACACTGACCACTGGAGATGAAAAGGGGACTGTGAATGTGAAGAAACATGCTCCCTCTGGAACTCCTGATGAAGTAAAAGGGTACTGGTGTAAGGGAAGGAACAGCCATTGTGCAGGGCAGGTCAGCCTGACTGGATTTACACTTTCATGTATAGATCAAAAAGTCAAGAGGTTGAAGACTTGAATCTTGTATTGTTTTTTGAACACTTGATTTCACAGCTCTTGAGCATATTTGTAATTTGTGCCCCGCCTAACTTCCTTCAGCTGTTCTCCCTGATGCAGAGTACTTCCCTTTCCTGTGTGACTTTTCCTCTCTTCATTCCGTTTCCACAGCAATCAGGACTTTATGAATATAAAATCTTTGGTGGTCTTGCTGACGTTCCCCCAGAATTGTGTGCAGATGTCTACATGGACTTGGATTTCAGAAAAGAGTGGGATCAGTATGTTAAAGGTAAGCTCATCTAGGCAGTGTAAAAGCCAGCTGGAGTCCACATTGATTGTTCCCACTAAAACTTTCCTCAAAGGTATTCTGAATTTACTACCTCCAAAGACTTTGGTTCAGACTTAAACATCTTTTGGGATAAAGTTGCACTCTTCAAATATACAAGTAAGCACTGATAGGGAATTGCTAATATCTCAACAGCATTTAATCTTTCCTCTGGAATGAATTTCCGTGGCATCACTGATTATGCTGGAGCAGCTTGTAACTTCTAGTTGTAGTGCTTAGGTTAAATTTTAGTAGATGTCTTGGGGAGAAATGGGGATGGTACCTTTTGTGCATCTTTGCATATGGCAGTGGAGCAGTGCATCATAGAACAGAAGGTTGGAAGGGACTTCTGGGATCATCTGTTCCAAACTTCCTTGGTGAGAGCACAGTCAAGACAAGATGGCCCAGCACCCTGTTCAGCTGAGTCTTAAAATTTGTCCTTGGGGAGATTATTTCAAAGGCTGATAGTTCTCATTGTGAAAGTTTTTCCTCAGGCTTCCACCAGTTTGATGCATGATGGAATATCTTTTCCTGAAAGCACTGGTTGTTCTTAGCACCTTTTACAGTCAGGAATGGATGTATTGAGAGAATATGTGGTAGCTTCAGGCTTTTACAGAGAAAGGAATAACTAATTTAGTCAGGTTTATTTAATGTTGTCTTTGAAAAAGGGTGTTGAACCTGGATATCCATATGGTGTTAAAACATCTTAAGTCAGCAGTAGCAAGGTAAGGGTTCAGCTGATGTAGATATACAATAATCCATTTATTTTAAAGATGGGGAGCCTTTTCTTTTTAAGCCTGTGCTTGAAGTCAGAGCAGGCCAGTAAAACTGAAAAGTGGTCAGAATGTTTTTCTGAACAAAGAGCAATGTTAAAAACAAAAGACTTGTTAAATGTTATGCTTGTTAGGTCTAGGACAGTTCCACAGTGAATGATTGCTGATAATGCCAGTGGCTGCATTGATACAGAGACCCATAAATTTAACTCATGTCAGTCTTGGTCAAATTTAAGGATTAGTGTCTTCATTAAGAAGTGTTAATTGTCAAAATGCTCAGTAGCTTTCTTGTAGCAAAAGCTGTTTTGCCATTTATGAAACAAAGAGCCAGAGTGGGACTCAGCATTATCATATTGGATGTAAAAATGTTCTGTTGTGTTACTTGAGTAGTCTTTAAGTGCATTTAGGAGAAATGAATGCTTCTTAAATAAACACTTTTTTTTTTTTAATTCCTTCGTAGAGAAAAGAAAGGAAGCTGCTGGGGGAAGCTACTCCTAAACTAAAAACTAGATAATGTTGCAGAGCTGACATTTATATCCTTGCTGACCATGGTTTGTTCATCTGTTAATTTATACTTGTGCTGGTGCTTTAAGTCCAGCATTTCACAGAAATTAACTCTTAGCGAGCACAAATATAATGTAATGCTTTTCTTCCTACTTAAAAATTGACACAAACCCACCCATTTTTTAGGATGGTACATATGAGGAAATAGTGCTAGCCAGTGTTTTAAATGTAACCCCAGTTCAGCCTGGGCTTTTTCTTTCACATTTAGGAAGAAACCCCAGAAAACTTCTGTTGAGAGCCTTCTTGCTCTTGGTGTTACTGTTTGTATTCCTTGGTGCTCTTACAGCCATGCAAGTGGCAGTCCAAAGGAGAGTTCTCTGCTGAACTGCTGGCTGGCATTGAAATAAAAACCTGACCAGAGCAGAAGTAGCTGCCTTTTTAGCTGAAAAGGCAACTGCTTCCTAATATCCACGAGATGTGGACATCCTGAGGCCTGGTTTATGCTGCAGCTGCCAGTTTAGCAGGGAAGTTGTGACTGAACCGTAGAGTAGTGGCTGAGGTACCATGTGCTTCTGTGGCATGATGCAAAGTGGTTGGACCTGAGCAATAGTGAAACTTACTACTCCTGATTGCAGCACCTTCCTGACTGAGATCAGACTTCCAACAATTTACCAGTAATAACTGACTGTGGAAGCAGTAAGTGCTGCTATGCCTATTATGGATAGAATGGACTTGTGATCTCTTGTAGTGATGCTAAATGAAATCAGGTTATTGATTAAAATGCACTGTATTCTGGTTTAAAGTGAATCCAGGTGGGATGTGGTTTATGTATTATGTGTTTTTCCTGTGTTTGCAAAGATACACAGGTAAATGAGGTAGCTAATAATAGTTGTATTGGGGTCTTTAGAACAGTGCCTTTGAAAAAGGCAATCTTTGTGGTTAGAAGTGAAAGTAAAGTGAATAATCCAATGCTCCAGTGACCTCTGGTGGAAAACATAAATGTTGTGGGTTATTATAACACCAGGTGCTCCAGCTGGAGAAGAGGAGAAGCTGTTTGCATGGGTGACAGCTGATCTGCAGGGCATACCAACAGAAGCCTGGTTTGGAATATATTATACAGGGAAAGAATCTCCCATCTGGGGCACTGTTCTTGCCTTGTCAATGAGATTATTGGTTTATTCTGGCCTCACTTTCAAAAACCTGGCTCTGGAGGATACAGAGCACCTCGGGCACAAGTCTGCTCTAAAGGAAGAAAAGACCATTCTGATTGTTAAGGTGAACCACCCTTCTGGATCACACTCTTCTTTACTCCAGGCCCTGAGCCAGCAGGAGTTCACCCTGGCTCAGCCCCACGGCTGAGGTCCATTGCCCTCATACTGGCAGCTGCTGCCTCAGGGAAAGAAGCTGTACTTCAATTCAAATGAAACTCAGCTATGTGGTTTGATTAGAACTAATTTTTCTCCTTCATGCCAGACTACTCTCTGACTGAGTCACTGCCATGTTTTAGGCACTATTAGGTTACTTTTTTTCATATTCTGCTGCCTTCTGATTTGAGTTTCCAGGCAGACTGAAGGTGGTGTAATGAAGGCTCATAAGCTGCTCAAGATTCTAGTTTGCTATTGCATGTATATACTGCTGTGAAATTCCTGACAGCTTTTCCAAAATTTATTAATCACTCATGTAAGATGTCTTCAGGTGTTAGAAAGCTGCACACATCCTAGTTCCATGTTAACTCAGTATAATTTAAAAGGCTAATGACATGCCAGTGAAAAAGCACATTGTATTTGTGTCTTAGACTTATTCAGAACATGCACAAGTGAGGAAGAAGCTTTGAGATGGAAAGGGTTTGAATGAGCAAGCTGTTGGAAAAGGAATTTGACTCTGGTTCCCCCAGAATTGTTCCGATTTTATGTTCTGGGGTTTTTTGGATTTTTTTTGTTTTGTTTTTTTTTCCCCCACCAATTAATCGAATAGCCACAGAAATACAGGCCACCTATTTTTGTGTATTTGATTCCTGAACAATCCTGGTACAGAACTTCTTAATGTCTCTTACTGCTAAAATTGTACAGACATATAAATTTTGACATCAGGGTTTCATGTAAAATGCGTTCATGTCAGAAATCTGAGCAGTTCTTGATGCCATCTATATTTCTGTTGCAGTAGAAATTAAAAATATCTAACAGTCTTCTTTCAACTGTAGAACTGTATGAGGAAACATATGATGGTGAAAAAGTAATCTACTGGGAAGTGAAGTACCCTTTTCCTCTCTCAAACAGAGATGTATCCTTTCAAGCTTTTGTTCCTCTTGCAGTTTTTGCCACTTGGTCATCCAGGAATCCCAACAATGAACTGATTCCATCACTCTGCTGCACTGATCTAAGATCTTGCAGTCCCCATGTTACATGAATATATATGGCATGAAGAGGAGTGTGGGTGCCTCTTCCCACACAGAGCTAGAGCTCACATAGCTGAATTACTGCTCTGCAGGATTGAATCCTGTAGAGGCATGAGAAATAACTTGAAGGAGCTGCTGTCAGTGATGGAATTCACTTGTCAACTCCTCATCCCTCAAACTGACATTGTTTTGACATGCCTCCTCAACTTGCAATGCAGTATGTCTATATCCGGGAATGCCGGGAGATGGAGGTGGATGGGAGGAAGATCTGGGTTGTGTTAGCAAGAAGTGTGGCTGTTCCTCAGTGCCCTGAAAAGCCTGGTATTATCAGAGTTAAAAGCTATAAACAAAGCCTGGTAATTGAAAGTGATGGCAAGGCTGGATGTAAAGGTAAGAGGTCAAGAAAATGTGTGGCAAATTGTGTAGCCAGGGAATGTATGTATTAGCAAAACACACAAAGAGGGAGACTCGAAATTTTAAGCCAAGGTTTACTTTAAAAGGAATGAAACCTTTGGAAATGTCTAGTGCAGTGCACGACTGTGAAGAATCTTTTTATTTAGCTGTCGGGCTGGGTGGTTAAGAATAGTCTGACCACTTCCTTCTGCCCTCCCATCCCACCCCCAGTCTGTACTTCTTTTCCTGCCAGACAGTTCAGCTGGGGAGACTCTGCTGCAATTTTGTTAAGTCAGCAATGATTCAAGTATTGTGTTTGACAGATGTATAGATTAAAGGGTTTGCCTATAGTTTGACTCCTGTCTGAGATTAGTCTTTTAAAGACAGTCTTATTTAAAAGACAGGGTGCCAAAAATGGTTTGCAATAATCTAAATGGCTGTTGTGGCTCTGTCAGCTTCCCAGAGGTTAACAGGGAATGCCTGTTTTTACTTCACATTTCACTGCAGGACAAGTTGAATTTTTTGTGCAGAATTTAGAGTAGAACTGTTGCAGTTGGTGCTTCAGTGATGCACACCAACAGCTTCTGTCGTGGTGTGTTAGAGCTGAGTCTCAGGTAACTATCTGGTAACTTCTCTCTCCTCTCTAGTCTATATGTACTATTTTGATAATCCTGGTGGCATGATTCCATCCTGGCTGGTCAACTGGGCTGCCAAGGTAAGGAAAGGTTGCAGACAATGATCTTTGGCTAATCTGTTTCAAACAATGGATTCACTGCAGTCATACCCATCTTCTATGTGTTGGGCAGAATTAGTTTTTTTCTGAAACAGATATATCGGCCTTCTTAGCTTTTACCCAGTCCCATATTTACAGTCTCACTACTGTATGCTGTCATGACAATAGTCTTAATTAATTTACTTATTTTAATTCCCGTCAGATTCCTTTGGTTTGTCAACCAGGCAGGTAAATTTCTGCAGCAAACCCCAAATAAGCTGTTTTAGAGCATATATGAGTAGCCTCCAGACAAGCAAACCTCAATAATGAAGTTTGTTCCTGAAGTATTCAAGGAATGGTTTGATGCTATGTACCAGATCTTAGACTTGTATCTTAGACAATTGTGTATTAGATCTTAGAACTCTGTTTGAAGGCCTTGATCTATATCATGGAAATTCTCATCTTGCTTATAGTTTTTATTGATTTCATTACACAAGAATAACTTTTCTGCCTTTCTCTTTACAGAGTGGTGTGCCTGCTTTCTTGAAGGATATACAAAAAGCTTGCCTTAATTATCCTAAGAGCATATAGGTGTTGAAATCGATCTCAATTGTTTAATTCCTAGATCTCTGCTCTTACAGGAGCAGCTGTTACATATTACACTGGATAAAATCTACCTCTAATATTGGAAAGAATTTTATTTTAGTTGAGTTATGCCTTGGGTTTTATTAGTTTTTTGGTTTTTTTTCCATCTCCAACTGAAGAGCTGGCCACTGGCAAGGTAACACCAATGTCAGCTGCAGCTTTTGAAAGTACTCAAGTTTAGCCTTGTTCCCCATGCTTTGCTTATGCTGGTTGTCAGGTGTCAACTAGAGGAGTTCTGTGATGGCTATGTTACATCCTTGCACAAGAGACAACAATCTTACTAGAAAAATGTCTGAACTTGGACTGCAATTTGTCTGCATGTGTTATGCCTGGATCTGCCTTTGTTACCTTGCAGGATGGCTTCCTCCTGAAACTCAGTAATGGAACCTGCATTGCATAGGAGGAAATGCTTTTGCTACCCAAGTTTGTCATTCTTAAACTCTCTTCCTGATATAAACCTAAAAAATGCTGAGGGATGAAGTAAATTACTAGAAATGTGCCATAGAACTGGAAGTCTGTGATGCTAAGCTCCCTTAAATCCAGGTATAAAAAGATCTAGCCTAAAGCCTTGCATTAACAGCTCCATATTTCTGTATGAAAAGTAAAAACCTTTAGCTGTGTCCAGCTAGAAGAACAAGGGGGAGGCGACTTCTTGCATGTCTGATTTAAGGGGAACAAGTTTTATCTTCAAAGTCAGTAGCCTGACCTATAAAGCAGCTTGGATACCAACTTGAAACTATAAGTAATTTTGAACTGGGTGCCTGCCACTGAATGTGGATGAGTTTGATGTGGAACTTGGGCTTGCTTGCATTTTTAGATTTCATGCTGATATAAAGAATGGATGGTGACGCACTAAAAGCTTAACTGAGCAGGAAATTAAATTTCCAGCACCTTTTCAGGGAGGGGCAGGGAGTGAATGAGAGTCATTCTCAGGGATTTAAAATATTCTGCATTGTTCCTAAATCTAATCCTGTTTCTGAATGTCTGGTAATGGAGTAGCTTTGTCTTGTTAAAAAATAAACAATTTAAATTATTGCCTTTATACCTTGTGTGAATATTTGCTTCCAATAAATCATTATTTTGTCCATGTAGTGTTCTTGTTCTGTCTCCTAGGTTTAAGAGGGCTGTGCTGGGCAGGTCACAAATGACCAGCTGATACTGTGAGCTGCCTTACTTCTAAAGGATTTTGAAAGAGTAAGTTGGATTAGAACTAAGCAGGATTCTTGTGTTCTGCCAGCAGTTCAGGCATTTTTCAATGTCGTCGACTTGGAGACTGTCACTGGATTGAATATTGCAGTATTACACAACATGATATAACAAAATTTTAAAAGGAGACTGAGGATGAATATTCCTGTAACAGTGATGCAAACGAATTAATTTCCAGCTCTTTCTGAACAAAACTGACCTCTGTGCCATGATAGTCCAAAACTTACCTGTAATTGTAAACCTACCTTAAAATTTTAGTTGAAATGTTTACAAGCAACGTGTACCTAGTGAGCTGAGTATGTGCACAAAGATGAATCATGTACAAAAGAGGTGATTTTTTCATTCTTTTTCTCCAGACAATCTGTAATTTTGTTTAGTCTTTAGGACATGAAAGCAGGAGAAAGACTGAAAGCATTTTATAATAATGAATTCACTTTGTCTTAGTTACTTGTCACCAAGACAGAGTATCCATGTGTGTGCAGTGTGCTGAGACACTGAGGCTGAGAGTCCAGGAGGCTGAATGGCTCCATTGTCAATCCAGCTGAAAATTTGATTTCCTACAGACCCCGCACGGAGCGTGTAGAATACATGGCCTCTGCTCACATATCCATACTGAAACCATTGCACAGGCAGCTTCTTGTGCTATACACAACTTTCTAAATTAAAACATGTTTGATTAAAGAGCAGATACTAAAACCAGCTTTTCCACTGTTTACAAGCAACTAAGCAATGATGTGAGATGAAAGCAACATCAGATCTTGTCTTTAGTTCCCCGTGGGCTTTTAAAGTAACATAAATATGCAGTGACACTTCAGTTTAAGTCTGAATTACTACACCCCTCTTGTATTACTAGGGAAGAAAAGTTCTAGCCTGTGTGATGCAGCTTCATATGTAAGTGGAAGATTGTGACTAGAAAGAGTTGGTATTTTCAGTATTTGAAAATCATTTTAGAGCATTAATAATGACTGATTAAATATTGATCTTCCATAATTTATACATGTATCATGTGAGCCTTTCTGGGTAGCTTGAGCAGGAATTTACCTGCAGTGAAAGTTGTTAAGTCACCATGCATTATGAATTCTGTTGCACAGGGTTATAAAATATGAAACCCCCTTCCCATGCTATTTGTTAATGTAGCACCTGGAAGTTGGTTTTGTTTCACCAGCTTGCCTAAAACTGGAGTGCAAAGTTAGTTCCTTTAGTGATCTGTTGTAAACAAAAGATTGTTTGAATAAAAAAAAAAAATGAACATTTCTGTTAGGTGATGACTGAGCCTCTTATCTTCTCTGTCCCACCCCAATTAACAGACTGGGAGGTATCACACTACAGATTAACAGGGACTAATGAAGTTTTCCCAGCAGCCAAATAGAACTAGAAAAATGCTGTAGTTTCAGTCAACAAACAGGCATCTGCTCCAAAGTGCAATATCAGAGTTTGCATAAATCATAATAAGCTTGGATCTATTCTCATACAGAACTTCTAAATTTAGCAGCTCTTACTGAAAGATGTTTTGTTATGTTCTTTACAGAAAGAAGTGGTGGTTTTTTGGAATGACTGGTTCCTCATCTCCTGTTTCCATAGGGAATGATGCTGTAACAAAAGGAATATAAACTATTATTCCACAATGTGTTCCAGCCGTTCAAATCCATTCTTTCCATGTGATGTCTCTGTTAAACCAATGTATTTGAGTTGCAAGGTAAAGTAAGGGAAAGATTCTCACTAACCCAAGTCAACATAGAGAATGATGTCAGCTTTGCAGTCACTGGTGCTGCCTCTTAGAAGATGATGTGCAAAGGGAAATACAAATTGTCTTTGCTCAGGAAACAACTGGTTGATGCTTCACTTCTCAAGCAGATCATTATCTGTTTTTATAATTTAGTGGAACAAAAAGTGTGGGAAGACATTGGGATAGATTGTGATGCTAGTCCATGCTAGTAGATGATGTATCTTTCCAGCAACAATTTTGCTTCCTATTATGTCAGTTTTCTATGTACAAAGAACATTTTCAAAAGGGATCTAATGATACTTAAATTTCACTTAGCTGAGAGTGAGTTTTCCCTGAGCACAGATTTGCCTTCCTCTATTGAGATAATTCATAACCGAATTTACTGTCGCACTGTAGTTCTCTGATCAAACTACTACACTTTCAGACAAAAAACTTTGTTTTCACTCATCGCAGTTAAAAGACACTGAAAACTTCCATAGAAGTTATTTTCCAAAATAGAAAAGAAGGCTTATGGCAGGAGCAAAGTTGTTATAAATCCAGATGAACTGCATGGAAGATAAATGCTTTTTGAGGAGCATTAAAAAAGAACAAATCTCTACAGCAAAATTGGTTTTGCTGGGTTTTTTCATACCACTCTTGTTTACAACTGCAGACTTTGGAGTCCTGATCAATAATGTAAATAAAACTGGTGTTAAAGCATCCTACTAATTCTTCTCTGTAACTGCCAAGGAACGTATTAATTAGGATTACGTGTGCAAACATAAAGAGAATGTCATCTTTCTGTTAGCTCAGTATTCCCTGTTCTTTGAGAACTTGACCATAAACAATTATTCTCATTTGGAATCTGATTGATAAATGTATCCTGGAGTCCTGCTGTGAGACAGGAACATTTTAAATGGGAACTCTCCACTGGAAACCTTCATTTCTAAAGTAAGGACTGCATCCTGTGAATAAGTGTTTTGATGGAACCTGCTATAATTATCATGTTGAAAGGCCTTGAACACACATATTCATTTTAGCTTGTGAAAAATCTCCTGCATCCCAGCTGTGAAACAGGTTAAAATGAAAGCTGTTCCTGCAGCGTAAGCACAAGTACCTGTAATATTAAGATTTAAGTGAGTTTGCCTTTATCTGTACTCTCTAGATTTCCTGCAAATTCTAACATTTTCTAAGGCCTTTTTCAGCTCTGGAGGCAAAAGAGATTATGTGATGGACTGTAAGAATCAGGTTTTGCTCCAAGCTTAATTGTCTTATTATTCTTCATGTATGGAAGAAACCCATGAGAATCAATCATGTTATTCCTAGAATAACAAATTAGGGATTGAAGCAGTTCTTCTACAACACATAAGGCCAAGGGTTCCTCTGTGCTGTACATACTGGGACCAGAGCCCTGCTGTGAAGTCACAAGGCTTGCTGCATTTCTGCCTGAGCCTATCTTGGAAGGCTTTAAGTCTTTCCCTGTTTCAATCACTCAGAGCCGTGGGAGATTTGACTTTACTATTCCTGGTGCATATACATGTCTTCCAAAGCATGATAGAAATTGTGTGTAATTGCCTGGAAATGGATATTTCACATTCAGCTGCAACTTGGAGTTATAGTTTATGGATGGATTAGAAGAATGGATTTTAAATATTATTTTTATTGAGACCAGGCTACTGCTGTGCATTTTAAAGTTAATGTGTTTTCTCAGCATGGAAGCCATGTAATCAATTTGTACATTTGAGTGGATCTCACAAGAGGCCAACATTGCCTGGCCAACCATTTACCCTGTGAAAGGCTCATGATGCTGTTCAACTATTCAAATTAAAACAAACAGTAGGAACGTGCCTCCAGCAGGAAATTACTGTGACACTAGAAGGGCCTATTGTCTCAGAGTGTGAGGTGGGTATGTGTAAGAGTACGTTGCCTTCCACTCATTTTTTTTCTTGTAACATGGGAATAAACTGACCCTAGATAACATTTAAGGTGTGGTTCTAGGAACCATGAAGTTGAGAGCATTACCACTGAATAATGAGCTTGATTAATTCACTACAATGACAGCCATGCATTTAGAAAAACGACTTTGAAATCCATTTGAAACAAGTTAAAGAATAAGAATAAAGAAGTGATCTGAGGATCTTTTAAGGTCTTTCAGCTAAGACAGGCCTAGAAGTACCCTCCAGGTCACCAAATGCAATTATAGGTATCACATTATACAAGACCTTCCCTTGTATAAAGTATGTTTCACAATTTTGTGCTTAACCCATCCTCTCTTTCAGACTTGTAATTCTGTACGCTCAATATCTTTGCCAGTTAGTTTGTTGTGAAAATATGACTTGTGTAGAGAACTTGTATTTTGCCCTTCATATTTTTTTTTTTTAATGGCCAGTAGGTATCAGAATGTTTTATGCCAAAATAAAGGAAGTTTTTCTCAGTAATGATAATCAGCAATGAAACAAGTTGCTTTGAAAGACTCTGAAATCTCTGGTTTTGGAGATACTCAAAGCTGAGATGGACAAGGCCCTGGGCAATTTATCTGACCTTGAAATTAGAACCAGCTTCATATTTGGTGCTGCTCTGGTCTGCGGGTTTGACTGGATGATGAGATGATCCCATATGTCCCTTCCAAGCTGAACTATTACAAGATTTTCAATATTAATAAATCTAGGAGATTACAGTGTGAATCCTTCTGAGAAGGCAGCATTATTTTCCTTCCAAATGCTGTTATTTAACAGATCGACTTCAACTGAGATACAGTGAGACACACAAGTGTATAAAAAACCTACAATCAAGATCTGTATTAAAAACAGGTACATAGACATTTTTGGCAAGATGCTTTTTGTAGGCTGCTTTATTGGTTTAGTTTCTTATTTTAACTAAAATTATTGGTATGAAGTTGGTGAGAAATCTGGGAAATTTAAATGAAATTAAATGAAGGCAGACTTTCTGAATCTTTAGTGAAACAATATCATAATAAGCATTACATTACATAAGCAATAACATTATTGAGTGAAAGCTTGGTGACTAAGTTTGGAAAAGGACAGCAAGAGCAGACAAACTCAGGCTGAGCTGCACACTCCCAGAAATGTTACTGGTGCCATTTGTTATTGCTCATTTCCTGTTGCATCCAGCAGCTGCAGATCACATCTGAAAGGTTAAAAGCTGGGAAAGGGCCAACTGGGCAAGGTTGAGATGTAATCAAAAGAGAAGATGAAATGCAGATTTAGAATTTCTAAGCATTCCATGATGATCCTGTAGTTTTACCTTAACTATCAAGGCAGTATTTTTAAAGACAGCATGCTAAGCCAAAAAGCACTCACAAAATTTTGGCCTTATACATGGTGAGACTCTCTTTTTGCCAGATGGGAATATATATTCAATCATATTTAATTAAAATTAAATTCATATTAAAGGATATTTACTGTTAGTAAGTAGACTCTTCTTCTCCAGATCTGGTGCTTATTATTCAGTATTTAGCAACAGAAGAAGAACAAATCTTTGTGTTGATCCCATGGTGGACTTTCCTCTCCCCAGCCCAATGATGGATATTTCCAATTGACATTTACTGCTGAATACAATGTCCTTTACTGTCACATGTCTTCCCCTTTCCCTTCCCCTTTTAATACTGTGTCAACATTTGGGATGAGCCCAAATCCTAGTGTGTGATCTGACCTTCTGACATTGTAGCCCACTGAGCTACCAACCTGGCCTTGCTTCCTGCTCCAGAGAGTGAGCACAAACATCACTCTCAAGGATCATCTTCTGCCCATCTATTATTTTTATGTCTGTTGCTGCTTGTGCATTTTAATGTATTATAAAAATCTTGCATGGGTTCTTGGTTGCCTTCCCAAAATATGTATTTGGATCTGTGGATCTGTATTTATGTGGGAATAGGAATTATGTCTTTTGGAATTTGTAACTGTTGAAATTAAGAAAAATGAGGGGGAAGAATAAAAACTGCACTGAAAAGACAGTAGTAAATATGAAATTATGTTGGTCAGTGTTAAGCAGGGCAAGAGCATTCTGAAAACAGACTATGGTTTTTGTTTAAAATTATGTAATTAAGTATATTCAGTATATTTTATAATAATATCTTCAATTTAAAAAACAGGGCAGTTTTTCAGGGGCATTAGTCTCTTTTTTCAATTAGCAGAGACCAATTTTGAAATATGCAAATTGCACATTTTCATTTTCTGGGCCAAATAATGAAGGAACACAAATGTTTGCCAGAGTCCCAGGAAATGGGACTGTCTTCTGATTTGTAAAGCTGCAAAACTGTGTTGGTTTAGCACAGTGGCACTAATGGAAACATCCAGTTCCTAGGCCATTCTAGATAAGATAGCTTTGACTTTTGCTGTTTCCTGTTTTCTCCTGATATTTTGAAAGGTAAAAAAATATATATAATAATCTGCATTGCTCCACCCTTGCCTTGCACAGAGGCTCCAACTCAAATACCATTTTTTTGAAGTAAGTTTTTTGTTTACAGCTCCAAACAAGGAGGAAAACAAAAAAGGTTCCTATTTAACTTCTCAGAATGGCAGTTTCAGCAAAATACCTTCAGTGGTTTCCCAGCAGAGATCAAAGGAATGAAATCCCAGAGGGCTTGGACAGTGGGGTTATTTTTGGTAGTGAAACATCCACACAGCTCCTCTTCTTTACTGGGGATATCAGAGGAAATTGCAAATGCTGTAGAAGCTTATTCTGATGTCACAGGCTTTTGGGTGAGTTAAAAGGACAAATACTGAGCCTTTCACTTTGGATTCCTCTCTGTTAGTTGCTGTTTATCAAGCAAAATTGTGTTTTTGTCTACCTCACCTGCACTGTCCCCACAAACAGCAACTACTTTTTTTCAAGTATTGGGAAATCTGTACTACAGTAAACTACATGAATAAATAAGTTCTAGATTTTCACTTGGTTTTAAAACATACATTAAGAAATAGTTACTGGATTTGTTTCAAATGCAAATACAAAATATTTAAGCTTTTCCCACCTCATTTTCCTCCCACTTTTTCAATTATTAATTACTAAAAATAAAGTAGATCTAGAGAAAGATGCTAAGAAAGGTATAGCAGTGAGGAAAATAAATCTTCAGATTTGGGCAGAAAATGGGCACGGTGCTCCAACTGTCATTGAAAAATGAGGAAAAAAAGTATTCTTACTTTTGTGAAATAATTTAACATTTTTCAACTACTATCAGCATTTTCCACTGCTGCAGAGCAGTTAACACTCTGGATAAAACAGAGGCAAAGTATTAAACTTGCAGAAGCAAATAACCCTCTCCTCTTACAGCTGTGTGGCATGGGCAGCACTTGAGACTCAACCCCTCTCACTGCTTAACCCTTAAAACTGCTTAAGAGTTTTAACACTGGCTTTGCTCCATATCTCTACTTCCCCCTCAGCAGATCCTTTAGAAGAATCTGCCTCTTTTCCTCTGGATGGATTCTGCTGGTGTTGAAGAGTGGCTGCACAGGGCAGCACAGTCTAGGTACAGGAATATCCATCTCTTCAAAGAGTTGATGCTGCTGCTTCATAAGGGAGCAAACTCGGAATGAGTTGGAGCACCTCTGTTTGGGAACCAGAGGGGCACTGCAGGATAGAAATAAATATATTTAGTATTACCCTAAATTTGGCTTCAGTAGTTACCCAGAGAGCTGACCACTGTCTGCACAGGGAATACGATCGTTACTTAAGGGACTTAAGACAGCAGATACTGATAATTTGAGGATGCTGACAAACAAAACTGCTGTGTTCTGATCCAGTGGGTGATGTTCTAAATTGGCAGCCTCGTTGTCTTACAGCATGACCTTGCATCTGCAGCTGGTGAGTCAGCTGGCAGCAGGATCACTGACTCTGGAATGTGGCAGAGGGGAAGGAAAGCAAAAATACCTCGGCACAGAAAGGCATGCATGGGAAGTAACTGAGGGCAAAGCAGCACCTGGAAAAGGGCAGTAAATAGAGCTTAGCAGTGAGGAAACACTACAGGAAACTTGGTACCCAAACACAGGAGAGCCAGGAAGCAATATCAAAGCATTTGCAAAGGGCCACAGGTACCATGTGACAAACAAGGCACCACCAGGCACACAGTGCTCACTGGTCTGTGCAGAGACAACAGGAGCAATGGAGACACAGTAACTTTTTTTTTTAAATCTGAGAAGTCACATCAGCATTTGGTTTCCTTTTTCCTGATGTTTCATGTAGCTTTGGAAAAACATCAGAAAAAAACTGAAAAAACAAATTTTATTTAGCTATAAAAAAATAAGTGTTTTCCTAATTCATGCTATTCAGAGACTAAAGTACATCTCTAATGCTTTTGTATATGAAAAAAATGTAGGATCTGGCCATCACTGAAGAAAACACTGAGGCAGACTCTGAGTTGGGACTATCAGTTCCTAGGAAGGACCTCACTCAAGTTTATGTGAGAATCATACACAGAAGTAAATTCTGGTGCAAATATTATACAGAATTTTTACCCTGCAGTTTTACTGTCTCAGTGGATTGAACCAGAAACCTCATGGCAATACCTTTAAAATGTCATTAAATCCCTCTTTACTCCAACACATATGTGCATAAACAAAACACATCCCATCTGGTCATAGGCATCTTTGAATATTTGTTTACTGCCTCCCTAGCTGTGAGGACTGCAAAAATGCTTGAAAACCAAGTACACCCTGAGATCTGGCAGCTGGAAGTTTTAAGTCTTTCCAAAATAATGAAACTCAGCAAAATGATGAACTGCCAAGCTGGTTCTTAGATATATTAATTACAGTCTGCAACTGCCTGCACAGGGTGAAGTCCTGCACTAAGACAGCGGGAACTTTGCTTTGCCTTTCACCTGCCCAGGCTTTTTTCAGTTCCTGTTCACTTCCAGTGTGACAAAATATTAATTTTTTCTATATTCTGAATTTTTCCTGGTCTCCATGAGAACAGGGAAGCACTCCATTTCATGCTTTTGTTTACTACTAATAAAAACAGAATGGATGAAAATGCCATTTTGTCTTTTAAATGTCTACCTGGTAACATCTTTTGGATTATTAGTCAAAACTGCCTAGATAGATGTAAAATATTCCTTCTACTCCTCCCCAAATTCAAAATTAGACAATTTCAGAGAGGCCCATTCTAACACAAATTAAGAAAATGCAAAATCCCCAACATTATATCTGCAACTGGCTGCCCTCTACTTTCTTTTGTAAAAACAGATTTTAAAGTACATTCAATTTGCATATAATTCATTGGGATCAAAGTTCACAAAGTTGTTTTAATAAAACATTTTTAAATTAAAAATGTTTTATTAAAATTAGGGCCCAAACCAAATCTGCTTAGGCTGTGGACATTTAATGACATAAATCTTTCAAATTGTCTGTACTTTTACAGGCAAATTTTTAAAAGAATAGAACTAGATGGATTAAAAGCTTGGAAATTTTGCTAATCCCATTTAGGGTTTGAAATCCAGACTTTAGATTCACCAGGGCAGAATGGGATTATTCACTCAATTCTATTACTACTTTACTATGTCCCTGTAAAGGTTAACTTAATGTTTGTGTGCTTCTCTTTACACCATCTTTTGTATGGGTCTAATTACCGTGCAGAAGATTGATAATTTCAAGGAACAAGCATTGTCCAAAATACCATTCATGGAAGTTTCTAACTGTTTGCTGTTTCTCACTGAGACTTACCACGGTAAAATATCACCAATATCTCACACTGAAACCTTTTCTCATCCATCAATAACTTGGCTCAAAAGATGGATTCTGGCATTAATGCCTTCATTTGAGGAGAACAGGGTCTCTCACTCTCTCAAATATATATAAACATAATATTATATGTCACCACATAGCTCATGGCAACAGCATATAAAGGTTTGCCTCTGAAGAGATTTACTCTGTGAGGACCCTATCTGTGAAAAGTTGGAGGAAAAAAAGGAACCAGTGTAAAATTGTAGGGGCTTACTGGTTCTGTTGATAAAATATTGGTTCTGCTTGAAGGAGCGTGGGGTAATGAAGTGCAAAGAATGGGACAGAATCCTCATTATGGCTGAAATGAAATGAGAGAGTAGTAATTGCAATGAAAACTTGCTTTCATTAGTTTATCTTAACGTGTTTTCATCAACATGTGCATTATTTACACACCAAAGGCAATATGAGAGAAAGTGCTTCACTCAGCCAAAGGCAGAACAAGTGAAACTCAAGTTTTCTGAATCAGCCACTACAAACCAACACAAGACACTTTGACTTTCTCATGAAACAAACAGCATGTGGTCAACTCTACAATGCTCCTTTGGGTTAAACGTCACTCAAGACCATCCAAGTTCACTCACACAAACCTTTATTAGCCAAAACTTTGTCTCAGCAAAGAAGTCTGCTTAGTCCACCATCAAGACGTGTTTTGGTGAAAGAAAGAGACAAAGTTTCTCTTTGATAAGATGGGTTGGGTATTCCTGAAATCATAGCTCCATCTTCCATCTATCATCTCAATATCAGCATGTTACCAGCAGGAGCTTCTGCAAGGAAACCAGGCAAATGTTTATCAGTACACAGACTGTTCTGCATCTGTTTTGGACAATAAGAACAGAGCTTCTTGTACAGTTACTTCAATTCACACCCAAGGAAAAACCCCCAATGTAAGACCAACAGAAACTATATTTTTGTACACTGTCCTTAACATCATTCACATTTATCTTATATTCAGTGCAATTTCATGATGGCAGATTTATCTAAATGTGACAGGCATAAAGCACTTTGATTTTGCTGGTGTCTGAACTAACAATATCTACAGTTTCCTTGGCAGACAAAAAGATCTTAATCAGGTGGGAAAGGAGCTGTCTGCAGACTGAGAAATGGGGTGTGTGGGCATCTCGGATCAGCTTCAGACTGGTGACCAAAACAAGCTCAGAGAAGAAATGTGGCTGTATTTCGCACTTAGTTTCCATTTCCCAGCCCGGATCAGCAGCGTCCGGGAGGGAATGGTCTCCCTGGAAGTGCAATATGGCACTGCCCTCTAGTGCCCTGCGCCAGACCCAGCATCGGCCAAACAACCCAAACCCAAACGTGTTACAACAATGGAAGCATTAGATTAAAAGATTACATTTCCTATCCGCTGCTCTCTGTACCTTAGGATTCTACCGACTGACGTGATGACTTTTGGTCAGGCCCTGTGATCTGTTTGCTGCTTATATGGAGTAAAGTAAGAATGCAACAATGAAGAATTCCAAAATCAGGCAAGAGGCATGAAAGAAACTATGCTAAGAAAGGTGAGACAACACCAGAGGAGAGGGGTTGTTCAATGAGCCAATAATCCCCACGCAGGGCAGGGTTGTCTTTCCCTCCATGAAATAAAACCCCCAGAACTCTCAGGTGGCTTACAGATGGTTGCTCATCAAGGTTTCCTGAGATCATATGGGAAAAATTTGTCAACATTCAAGTCTAAGGCAACTTCTTGGTCAATATTTAGTCCCTCGACCCATAATGAAAAGAATTATAATTAAAGTTTTGCTTTATGAGACCAGCTTCTGGATGCTGATAAAACACTTGGTGGGAAATGATTCTGAACCAGAAATAAAAGGCTGCCAAAGGAAAAACACATTGGAACTGCATGGACTCTGAGTACAGTTAGGTAGGATGTGACTAAGATAACTTTGGCTGTCAGCACTGAGTGTCTCATGTTTATTGATGGCTCTAATTGTTACTGCTGCAGTAGGAGGAAAGCTGAAACTAAAAAAAAAAAAATTCATGCTGAAATAGTTCAAAACTTGATCGAAAACTTACCAGAGTCCACAAGACTTTGATTTGAATTGTGGGCCAGTACTTCCAAATGTGTAAAGAGAACTTCAAGCATGCTCATAACTGGCATGAACAGTGTAGAGTTAAAATATCTGCAGGAGATAAAAGTCTTTTCTGCATTTCTCTCATTTAAAACCCATTACTTTTTCTCCAGATAGAGATGCTGCTCAGGAACTGGAAAGGTTAGGATAATTATTCACTCAATTTGGACAGTATTGGGAAAACTCCCTCAGCTATAGTGTTCTTTTTTAAAGTATATTCTATAGCAAGGTGATAAACTGAACGTAAGCAGCGTGAGCATCATTCAAATTCCACTGAAATATTTAAGTATTCTCTTTATACTTCAGTAGTCATCCGACTAAGCCCTGAAGGCAAAATTGTAAGTTTAAATTAAAATTTGAAGTTTTTTTAGGATTCAAAGTTTCTTTGGTTTTTGTTTTCATACGACTCAAAGTAGAAATGAAACAAATTACATTTTCTCTCATATCTTTATTTTGGATCAAACCTATGAGTTCTTATTTATGCTTTCCTTTTTACTGAAGCAACTGAATAGTTACTTCATGGTTTGTCCCACTGAGATGAACTAGTTTGATAAATTCTGTATCACACCAAAACATGATATTGTAAAACTGCTTTCTTTTATTGATAAAGGATGAAATGTCACACCAGCTGCTGCCAAATACAGTCACTCATATTTTCGTAAGACATTTGTGACAATCTCTTAGTATAATCAGTTTGATATCATTTAGGTAGCTGTCTCCATTTCTCTGTTTGGTGAAAGTACACCTTAAGAAGTAATACTTTTTGTCTTTTTTTCCCAGTTAATTGAATTGCATAGCTTGGAACTAGAGTAGAAATAATACTTCAGAGTTATTTCTAGGAGGGCACAGAGAAAAGCAACACATTGTCATAGTTCAAAGCAAATATTTTTCTATTTTTAGGCACTTCTACCTTGCAACATGCAAGAACCCTACAATAACATCTAGCCAAGTACACTTCAGCCCAACTTCACCCTATAGCAAATGGAATGCTAAAAATGGTAAAATCCAAGTCAAATTTGTAACATTTGTTTCTTGAATTTAATAAAAATACCAAAGAGGAGTGCTGGTGAGATCTGCAACAGCCCACTGGTGTTACAAGCAGCAGATTACAGATCAAATCTTCATTTCCTTTTGCCCTGCATTGGGCTAACATTTTATGACCTTTATAAAACAACAGAACCAGTGGAATGCTGTCATTTTGCACTGTTGTGTGCAAGAAGAGCCCAGAATCAATCCTGTCTTGGATTTACCATTCAGTCTGCAAGTCATCCTCACTGCTGCAATGATTGGAGGAACTAATAATTTACTTCTGTGTTATCATCATAGGATATAGCAGTGATGTACCTATAAATGATCTCCTTGAGCAAAGGACTGCAAGCTTGGCTGCTCCCTCCCCTTTCTGGTCCTTCTCTCATCTCTGTGTATATTCAAATCATTATTCAGGCTCTTCTGAGAGAACATTTTCCAGCATCAGTGTCAGTTCCTGTCTCCCAACATCTGCCCAAGATGACCAGTAACACCGGCTGGGAATGAGCTGTTTATTACTGGAATTCCTTGTGCAGTGCAGACCCATTCAATCAGTAACTCAAACCAGGTACACAAATCTCCTGGCTTGGCAAAGAATTCATCTTCCCTCAAGCTACCAAAAACTGAAAAGAGCACCTAAAAACCTGGCCATTAGATTCTTTTATTTGCAGTGTACATAAGGCCAAAGCAATAACAAATGGAGTTATTTCCCACTGAAGAGAAACTACTTATTTTTTCTAATCTGCAATCAAAACAGGCTTGATAGGCATTAGTACAAGAATATTGCTTTCAAGTCAAACATTTTCCTATTGTTGCACCCATAGCAATGGAATAAGAAACTGACTGACAGAAGTAGCAATCCTGGGAGCTGTTAATGGTGGATCTGAAGCTGGTTTTGTTCTGTGACCTTACTGAGAGGTGTGATCCAAGAAGGGAGGATGCTGAAGCATGTAGGAAACAGCCCTCTTCACAAATCCAACTTAGTTAAAATCAGCTTCTAGAAAAGATTGAGTCAGCTTAATTCACAAAGGTAAGGCCATTCCATCAAGGAAATAGAAAACAAATATTGAATTCCTGAGTAAGCAGCACTACTCTACTAATCCATTCTACATCTTCCTTGGAAAGACCAACATATTTCTTCTACAGCAATTTATGTCATATAAACCTGGCAAAACAATGGTAACTCCAGAAGCTGATCCAGAAGTAGAACATAACCAGAAATTGATTCAGCTTCAGAAATCAATTAAGCAAGGACTCAGCTACAAAAATGAAATTGCTGGTCTGAAGTGTAAAAACCAGGCAGAAAAATCATAATTGTTGATTGTAAGCTCAGTAAGCTATACCAACCAAATATGCAAATACTTCCCTATCTGAACCTGAAAAAAATGGGGAATATTGCAACAGTAGGATGAATTTCCTTCAGATTGTATCAAAATGATGGACAGGAATGACTTGTGGGAAAGCTTGCTCTTGTCACAAGGGAAAGAGCTACTAAAAAGGCAGCCTTGGGTTGTCTCAGGGGTAAAGGTTTTCCTGATTGAGATTATTTATAGAGAATTAGTTTTTATGGTGGGCGGTTTATTATTTTCTTTGTCTCTTGAAAATTCCATCCATTCCTTGTGATTCATTTCAGATGTTCCAGATGAATGAAGGTGTCCTTTGTAGAAAAATGCCAGCAGCAACTCAGTAAACTCGCCATCACTGTAAGTAAATCCAGCAATCAGAAAATTACTAACATTGGTCAAAAATGTTGTCTTTTCCCTCCTAATCAGCTAAATACTGGAATAAATGGCGTACTTTGAAGTGAATCCTCCACATCCCAGAGTTATGTATATGTTATGTATGCTGTAACGAATTTCTCTCCAGGTGGATGAGAACACTCGTGAGCAGTCTGCATATTTAAAATATCTCCTGAGCTGTATCTGCCAGGAAGGACACTTTGCATGAGAAGCTGATTGCTGCTCTGCTTTACTGTACGTGCAGAACAGGCTCATTGCCATGGCTGTGCTGTACCAGGGCTAGTACACCACACTGTCTGCTATACTTCAGCAGTTCTATTGCATTAGCATGATTATAACCTTACTGTCCATTCTCTGGAACATTTATTCTTCTGAATTTCTCATTGGTGATTCTAAGGAAAATAATACCTTTTTTTTTTTTTTTTCCCATTAAAATATCCCATGTTCATGCTTTCATTGCTGGAAAAGGCTCTTTTAAATCAAGCTTTAAAACCATATCTAATAATGTCTGTTTACTAAATCCTAAACCACTTTAGCATGATGATATAATTAAAAATTCAGATTAAAAAGATACAATCAAATTTCAGGACAATGCTTAGAGGGCTATATTGATAGATTATGTTCTTGTCTGTCTTCCAAACTGTTCTTCAGATCATTCTTACTCTTCTCTGGACCTTTGATATTCTCCTCCCCAGAGAGACTGCTGGAGGTGAACTGGTGCAATGTATCCCACAAAATGCTTTTTATCTCCAGCCTCATGTTGTCCCATGTCCATTTTCTGAATACAGAGGCTTCTAAGGGTTGTCAGCAGGCATAAGAGCTGTGGGCAAAGTGTTTTCTGTGCACAGATAATATGGATGCAGCTTCTGTTACAGTGGGAATGTGGCAGTATTGGCTTTCAAGTTATTTCTCAGCCAAGCCTACAAAGTGAGGATGAAATGATGACATACTCAGTGGTCACAGAAAAGCTGTTCAGTTGTTCTTAGAATATGTGCTGTGTATAAAGCAGAGGTTTGTTTGGCTTATTTACACCTATGAATGTTGCTTCTACACAACCTCTTACTCCATCTTTGTGAGTGACTTGGACTTTATGCTACTTCATTTCTCTGTGGCATTCAGCACCAGACAAAAAGGGAATTCCCCCTCTCTCCATCTCTGGTCAATTTTAATAATTTCTGTGGACCCTTGGCCACTATGCAGTAACAGATGCTGTGAGTCATGAAACTGGACTGCACAGCACTGACATGCTAAAATATAATCCCGATGAGTACTTAAACAGCTAAATCTCAAAAAAAAACCCCAATAAAACCAAACAGACTAAACCCCCAACATTATGGCCTTCGAGACAATCCTAAGCCTGTTGTAAATCACCACTACCTGCTCTGACTCCCATGTAATTCTGACAATGTCAGCCATCTGAGACTGGTCCTCCTCATGCAGTAACATGGAGACTATTATGCTTTAACACAGCTTTAAGAAAGGGCAATACTCATTTTGACTGCCCTTCTCCATTTTTAACAGGACAATGAGGAAGGAATAGACTATTTATTTTCTTTTAAATGAAGTATTTTCCTTTAATCCCTTCTTCTTGAAAAAAAAATAGGAATTATAAAGGCAGTTTTAATTTCCACTTGTTTTTTCTTGAAAGAGAATTCCATTTTTCAATGAAAATAGAAACAAGCAGTTGAAGATAGATCTTCATCCACAGAATATATAATTAGAAAGCAGTTTCTTCAAGGAGGAGTGATTCAGTAAATGACATTCATCTGTTTGAAGACACAGATTCTTTAGCATAATTAGAATGGGCTCATTTTACAGCTGAGTACTTTGTGTTTCTGCCCTCCCACCTTTGGGTATTGTATTTCACCATGCTGTCCAACAGCTGCCTAGGAAACACTGAGGCCCAGTTTGAGACATTGCATGTCTCAGTCTTTCCCTTTTGAACCATTTGTAGTTCTGGATCATTGGAAAGAGCATGCTTTAGATAAGCAAAATTTATTTAATAATCAAATGAGCAAATCCTTGCTTAAGCAGTTAACGCTCTTACTACTTCACATCTGCTCCAGATTTGAATTTCTGAATAATTTCTTGTATCAAATTCTGAATACTGAAGTCTGTTGTTCCTTGTACAAAAATATTTGTATATTTTTTTTCCAGAAATTACTGGAAGTATGAGTTTGGTCTTTGTATATTGCACGTGAAGCGCCCCTTTGATGTGTTTTAGACTGCACAATACCATACAAAGGCAAATTCTTTCTATATAACTGCAGTAATTGTCAGAAACTGAAAACATTGCAATGAACTATTGGAGGTGGAAGAAATCTCGTCTTGCAGTGAACAGTTAATTTGAATCTGCCCTAGAGGAAACTGAAGGATCTACATGCTTAGCATTAAAGAAATTATTACAGTGATTATGGACTTCTTGGTAGAGAACTCACAAAACGGAAGTGTCTCACGGTGTATTTATTCCTGAATTTGCCTGTTGATTTTACTGTATTTAAGACCTTTTCCAACGACTAGGTGTTTGTACTGCAGGGATGGGAAAGAGTGAACTGGTGCCGCACCGCGAGCCTCGGCTCCGTGCAGCTGTTCCCGCTGAGCGCCTGGAGCGCAGGCCCCCGCAGCGAAGAGCTCAGCGGCACCGCTGTTGTGGCCGTAGCGAGCAGCGAGGGGATAATAAGAGAGGGAGACAGGCTTCCAGGTCTGGGCACAACTCGGCTTGTACCCACAGGAGGCCAGGGGCCAAAAAGCACAGAACAAAGCAGGGTCCAGGCATATAAGGGGCAAAGGGTAGGTGGAGCTTAGGGAACAGGGTCCAATGGGGTTCTAGGGAAGAGGAGGGTCTAGGGTGGAGCAAGGGGCCCTGTACCCTATCAGGGTACAGGGGGAGGAATACATAAACTGGGGACCAACCAGGGGATGAACCAAGGAGAACAATCTAGAAGCTGGGAGTGAACTAGGAATGATAGAGGGAAGGATTGACAGGGGCTGTGAAGGATCTAGAAGGGAAGGCAGGGAAGGGATGACATAACTGGGGCAGGAGAGCATCTGCTGGGGGGAGGAGGACACTACACGGTAGTCTCCTCCCACAGCACCCATTCACAGTCGCAGTGGGATGCTACAAACTGGTACAAATTGAAACACTTCCACTATTTTAAATAGACCAAGAAAGATTTATTTCAACTGAAAGTCTGATTAATCAATTCTAACCTTTTCCAGGTTAGAGATTCCATTCAATTCTTTTAAATAATTTGCCCATCTAAAGATCTTTTCAAAACAAAATGACTGTCAAGCAAAACAGTCCAACTGATTTTTCATTACATCTTTATTGTGAAACTGAACAGAAATGGCTGCCAGGGGATTTTAATCTGTTCTGGTGAAGTTTACACTTTTCTAATAGTATACAGCTATATGAGCAGGAGTTCAAAGAATCTACTTGTCCTGTAGAAAGATTAATGTTTTGTTTTCCATTTTAATACCAGAAATCAAGGCTATTTGGTGTCAAGAAGTTTTTCTACACTGGAAGTGTACAGCTGTAGGACTTCACCAAGGCCACACACAATTCATGGAGTTGGTCAGGGGTGTATCCCTGATATCCAAAGGTACTGCAGCTAAGGATACCAGAGTTTAAGTTCCTTTCTTCCAATATGAGTACAGACAGATACTCCAGATCTTGATTCCTCATCTGGGAAATAAATAGCCATCTTTTGTTCCCTCAGATGGAGTCAGTGTATGAGCCAGAAAGCCTATTCCCAGTTTCAGTAATATGAAGCACTAAATAACTACTAACTGTGCTGTAAAAATATGAGTATTTCTGTGTCATAAGTAGCCTGGAAGCTATTCAGCTCTACTTCATTAATAACAATAATGATTTACTGTGTTAGAATCAGAAATGTTTTCAAATCTGCCCTCTGTCCCAGGAAACTTCAAGATTAGGTCTGGCACAAACAAAAGGCTGCTGCTACAATGTACGAAGAGGTGCAGGAGCCTCAGCTGGTGAGCATTTCATTTATCAGCATTCACCAGTGAAAGGCTCTTTTTGTCTGCAGTACATTAGAGCAAGTAGGAAAAACTAATAGCTTTGACTTCAGGAGGCCAGACAGTCTGTAGACAAGCACTGTGCAGATCTCCAGACCGCCCCACGAAGGCTCCTCAGTTCTTGCCCTCAACACTCCTATTATTCCCTGGCAATTACTGCCAGTTGGCTTGGTAACCATGGACATATTTGAACAGCTGAATTTTTCCCTCAGTTACACTTGGCACTGCCACGGACTTCAGGGGAGCTACAGGGTGTAACTGAGGGCAGAACTTGGCTCCCGGCACCCACTACAAACCAGGTCAGGGCCACCAGTTGCATTTTTACCCTTAATACTTTAATCCATAGCATTAGTGAAAGGAACCTAAAGCATGCACTGTATCACCTTGCATGAGAAAGCCCTCGGTGTGGGTATAAGAAAATGTTGTGCATAAAGCTGTGTCCCTGTGCCAGCCCATTTCTGTGACAGAAGCCCATTTCTCATACCTGCAGTGCGGGCTCGGTGTCACTCACGCTGCACTGATCACACGGAGCTCAGCCAGCGTCCGGAGCTGCGCTTGAAATGCTGCTTTGTTTTAATCACATGTTTTTATTTCATGAAACAGACCTAAGTATCCTGAAACTAAAGGAGTGTTTCTTCATGCTGCTATAATTTGTGAAATAATGAGACATTTTGGTCTGTTAACTCCTCTTAAGTCTCACCACAATGTTATGCTTTGACTTCATTTGTGGTTGCAAAATATTTACTTTTCTCTTTAGCAGATTATATGAAGCTGTGTATTTTGTCTTGGGAGATATACACATATATTTATATATATTTAATCTCAGTAGAAGCTGTTAGTAAAGCTACTTTTGTGCTCTGGTTTTGCATCCTCTTTAAAAATATTTACCAGGTTAATGTGGATTTATTTGCTGATGCGATCGTTTCTCAAAAAAACCAAAAGGTTGACATAATAATAATGTGGGGTTTTTTCACCATGCAGGCCATATGTACACAAATAATTCCTCACTTGTATGGGGAGCAAATTCCCCGAACAATTATTTAGTAATATTAAACCTTCTCTCATTGGAGATTATAAATGGACGGTGGTATTTTTTAAATTGGCAGAGGAAGTTAGGATCTTAAGCCTTCTAAAAAGTCAGAGCGAGTTTTTACTGGGTCAAACTCCAGAATAAAGGAGGCAGTACTGTCTACTTAGGATTTAAACAGCAGAACACCTGGGCTTACATCCTTTCCTTTTCCTCAACATCCAGTCATCAAAAACCTGATCATCACTCACTTACTAACTGAGATGCTCTCCAAGTAGAATTCAGACAGTGAAGATCCAATGCAAACCTGAACAGGTACAGCATTCAGGACACTTCTGATTCCTCATTTGAGCCACCTGTAGTTACACTGCTGCTTATGCAATAAGACTGTGAAGTAAGTAACAATTTAATTGTTTGTAAGAGGTTATTATATCCTTTGAGAAAAACAACTGTGTATCTAGTCATAATTCTCTGCTCTGATACCTCCAGTGACAATTCAGATCTGGCTTCCTCAGTGTCTGGGAATGCCCCTTTACCTGGGTTTTCCATGGTAATTAGAGACCATCTCAGCCAGTTCCTGTCTCTCTTCATGCCCTCTCAGCTCAATGCCTTGATGTCTCCATCAGTGTCATTATCCTGGGGACTTCTCTGGTTTCCCTACAGTCTCTGAATTTTCCCAGGTAGCTTTTCCCACAGATGGTATTTTTCTTGCTTATACTGAAATGCAGTTTAATGTTTTCACCATAGTGAATGTTGCAGACTCCTGTCAGGATCTTAATTTTTCATGGCTTGTCAGTCTGTAGGTGATCTGCAATTCCTGTCACAGCTTACATTTTCTTTATGCCTGACCTGAAACCCTAGACTTAACAAAAAGTAGATTTTCAGAAGTCTTTAGGCACCTAAAGAAAGACACCTTTTTACATTTAAAAGGGGCTTAAAGAAATAAGGTATCTAATTCCTGTTGACTACCGATGGAAAAGTACTTAAAATATTTAATAAGTGCTAACAGTTTAATTAGCTGCTCTCAAGTGTTGTAAAGTCCCTAAAACTACTTTTGGAGGTAACAACCTTTCCTTTTAACTTGTGCATTTTTTCCAATTGTGGAAGCAGGGAAAGGACCCAGAAATAAACATGAATTATATACACTTTAAAGTGTCTCTGTATTGGAGAAGCAGGATAAAGGAGGGGTTTGTTTTACTTTCTGTTTGTGGGCCTGTGCTGTCTTTGAACCCCAATTCCAGCTATCAACAATCTGCAGCTGGGAATCTTTATACTAAATATCTGTGTTAAGGAAGAGACTCCTAAAAAAGATAATAAATTCAAACTGGGCCTAAACTCTACTTTTTTTGGTGTTTTGGTATGGGTTTTTTTCCCAGCACTTAGAGATAAAATAAATGCCTGACCTTTGTTTTCATTCTTATATGGTTTTAAGGCAATTTGGGGAAGGGAGGGAGAGGAAGGAGGAGTGAAAGGGAATTTTTAGCTTTTCCACGAGACACATCTTGGAGAAAGATGAATTAATTTAGGAAACAACAGATGCATATGTCTTCCAAATGTCTCGGGGTTTTTTGAGGTTGTGAGGGAAAATATGTTTTATTGTTGTCTTTGACACCTACTACTTTCTTCTCATAGAGTCCCAGGATTTCTGAGACTTATTTTACACAGGAGCCACAAAAGTTGGATTCAATGGGACAATCTGACACTGCTCTTGCACCTCCAGATAACAAAAGTCAGTTTTGCTGAGAAACCCTAATCTGATGATTCTAAAGCAAAAATTAAAATCTACACTAAAGAACTTGAATACAAGCACTGAGGTGATCCTACAATAATCACTTACATTTTTTATCAAAGGCTTTGGGGTCTAGCCAGGGATGAAATCCTACATAGTAATACATATCTAGTGAAAACATGCCCAAAAAAATCTGGGCTAAGTGAAGCGAAACACTACACACTCATCATGCTTTTCAAAGGGTTTAGCCAAGGCTTCCTTTTTTCCAGTGATAATTTTCTTGGATGCAAAGAAGAACAGCAGATGCCTCAAAAACTTTTACCATGCAGTGCTCTGTCAGTGTACTCCAGAGGGCAGCATGGTAATACTGCTGAAATGGTCTACCAAGTCATACAAGATTCCTCTGATTTTTCACATTAAAAATAAACCTTAAATTATTTATTAAGATTTTTACACAGAGAAGCCATCAAATATTTGAAAGCAACATCAGAAGAAACAGTGTTTTGACTTCGTAGGTAACTAAATAAAGGGATTTATAAGGAGATGAAGCTTAAATTAAAAATACTAAAATAATATTAAATAAAAATGGCTTTCACTGTCTTTAAGAAATGTTAATTTTTTGATGGTTTTCCTGCTCAGCCTCTATTTCAGATGAGAAAAATATTAATATGCTAACTGCAAGTATAATAAATTCTACATTAAGCGCTTTCTTCAAAGTCAAAGATATGTATGAAACCTCTGCTTGATAGTAAATTCCATAATTTTTTTAGTATCTAAGTAAGGTAATTAAAAAAAAATCAAACTTCTTAAGAAGTTTTACTTAACAAAATCGTCACTGTGCTCTTGGTGCTTCTAGATACTGCAGTCTAAGAAATTACTTGTTTTGGTGATGTATATTTAAGATAGATCTTAATGGAAATCACAGTTCTTTACAGGAGGGAAAAACCTGCACAGGGTCAATTACAATATTTGACAAGGTCAAATGTGGAGTAAAATGTGTCTCCATTATCATGGTCCTTAGCATGTTAATCTGGCAAGTAATTTAAAGTGTGCACATACATACTATAAGAAATATGCAGGTGCCAGAATGCTGAACAACTGAGAATCAATTGCCACCAGCACAGCACCGTTAGAAAACTATTCCTCAAGAATAATATGATATAAAATTACAATAGGATCATATTCCAATTGTTTTGATAAAGGGACTACAATATGGGGCACTGTTTAGGATTGGCAGGATTGGCCATAAAATGCTGAAATTAAGCCCCAACCTATCTGTAGCAGAAGGCCAGCAAGACAAATGGGAATCACTATATATTGCAACAATTAAAAAGCTTATGGTGTGTTGATTGGCTTATTATGGATTTTGTCAGGGTTTTGTTGACTGAAATAGCAGTTAAACTAAAGATGCTGTTGCAGAAACCATTTATTACCCCAGTGCCTACACAGAGCAGACTAGACTGAAAGAGACCGTAACTTGCATTTCAAGACATGGTTTAGGCTTTCCCTTCAGTGGTTGTAAAGAACCTGGTATGGGTCTCTCACAAGTGATCTAATGAAGCCAAAAATGTACTTTTAGGTCAAATTTTTAGAATGTTGAATCTTATGCCTAACACAGCAGGGGCCTTTCCCAAGCAATTCTTAGGTCATTTATGATGAGTTCAATAATCCAATGTAGTCTTAAAGTCAAAGGAATTCCTTGTGTTTGATGAGCTTTGAAAACAGCCTTGCAGTCCACAGCTATTATTCATTCTGTAAGGTTTTTCCAGAGTAGTTTAGACACAAGAAAACTTCCCAATGAATTTTGGGGAGGTTACCTTTTCCTGTGTAAGTTTTAACTAATCAGGATCTTTGGAAGAAAAAGTATGCAGATCACTTTTGTGCCAAGGCCTTTCCAGTCCTAAGCAATGCCAGGGCTGCACCAACACAGAGCACCCAAAGATGCTGCAACACTTTTACCCACAGTCTTCCCCAAAAGAAGGATGTATTTAAAGAGGGATTAGTCTGGGTAAATCAGTAATTACAATCTGTACATTATTAAGAAAGGTTGGCTAAAGAGAGTATATTGCAAGGGAAAAACAAATTTTCTGCAGTCTGAAAACACATAGACACTTCCATGGTATGTTTTTGACAGTTTCTTGTTTTCTGCTAGACCTGACCATAGACATGGGGATTTTTGGCTGAGTTCTGCTTCAACATTTATCTATGTCCTGCAGGTTCAGCAAAGCTGCTTTCATTTCCCTTTGTCCACTTGCTTGCTGTGAAAATATATTTTAATAGCCCAGCCAGGAATTGTAATTTACGTCACTCAAACTGCATACAACGTTTGCTATCCATGTATAAATATGCATCAACCTGGCAGCTACAGCATTGCTTCTCCCTGTAATAATTCATGCCTTATCCTTCCATGGGCATCTACAATAATCGCAGAGGACATGTAGACATAAAAAATGTGGCAGAGACAAATTGTGAAAAAACAATATGGTAAACATGTATTAAACTGACCTCTTCATTTAAACAGCAATAAAAATATTGCATTATACAATAAAAGCAACAGTGTGGATTGTCACAAAGAGTGTCCAGAAATAATGCTCTTGAAGGCATATTCCCTTCAGACATGAGATCTGTATTCACCTCTTCTAATATATATTTTTTATTTCACAGAGGAATAAGCAGCTTTTCTATGCTTTATTTCTCCATGTGTAAAACTCACCCTCTGTCTGTTACGCTAAATCAAGACTGTTTGGGACAGAGGCTGTGTAATCACACTCTTTATAGAACCTTGTAGCAGTATTGGCTGATAGCAGCTGGGGCTGCCAAGTGCTGTGTGTAAAGCAAACATTCTTGGGTTTGGTTTGATTTCACTGCCAACACTTTGGGTCAGCCCCTAAGCTACTTTAATTTTTAATTAAAGCACATCAATAATACCCTTTGAATACTTGCTTCTCTGTTGTTTCCAGCTACATGCAAATTGGTTTTTTTCCCCATTTACACAAAATTTAATTTTCTGGTTGTTATCTGGGGAATTTTCATAGTAATTTTAAGAGCTTTTTTTCCTTGCTGCTGTGGGTATGCTGACTTTCTCCAAAAGACACCTGCTCCAAAGTTAAATCAGACTCTCTGCCACCTTCTTACCCACTTCCCCCATGATTTCTACGGACTAAAAGCATTAGTCATTGGACTGTAATTATCTTTAATTCACTGATACTTTCCTTGGACCAGCTGTATGAGTGAAACTGGTGGACTGAAAATGGTGCAATGAGTGGACTGAAAATGGTGCAATTAAAAGACTGAAGCAGACACAGACAGCATCAGAAGAGTGAGCTACACAGTTATATACAGCTGCATGTGCATCAGTTAGCCACAATACAATTAACACTCTTGCCCCAAAGAAATTATGATCCAAGGCATACTGCAAACTTCAAACAAGTGCTGTGTTGGCTGTGATGCCAACTCTCTCAGTTCCTACCAAGAATCCTACAATGTACGACATCTGCCTCAAATCTCATCTCTGAAAGTTGTAAGTCTGCATGAGAACATCCAGATACATTTTAGGTAAAAAAAAAAAAAAGGGGTTCTGTCATTGCAAAGAAAAAGACTGGAAAACATGACACAAATGTTTCCTTAAGGCTCAGTAAACAGAAAGCAAAGTAAAAAATACCTTTTAAAAAAGTTCTTTCATTTAAAAATCAATTTTTTAAAACTTAAGGGCCAGCCTGATGATATTTTAGTACTTCAGGTTGACAGAATGATCAGTGGGACTATTCACAGAGTATAAAGATAAAAATGTGCGAAAGATCTTTGTCAGATCTGGGCCTACAGCCAGCCTCTCACTCCCCAAGAGCATGTCATATGGCACTACTTCTAAATTTGGCTCAAATTTGTTTTGGTGAGTGCAAAATTTGTCTAGATCCAATGCTAGTTCTGCATCTACCATTTAAAGCTTTTCCATCACATGTAGAAACCTCCAAATAAATCAAATTTACAAAGAAGCTTTTATCTGGATGTAGATGTGTTTATAAGTAAGAGTGAAAGCAAAACAACACTGGGTAGGGATCCAGAGGCTGATACCTGAGCTATAAACTACCACTGATCACAGTATTTACTAAATTAACTAAAAATACCTACCTCAGTTTCACTGCCTGAAGTCAGATAGCATGCTCCTCTTCTTGCCTTGACTACAATTTGCCCCCATAAAGCTCCAGGGAATCAAGATAAATGCAATGGCAGAAATTGAAAGGGATCATTTTCTTCCTCTCCAACATTTTCCATGTAATGTTGGCAGGTCAATCTGCAAAGTTACAGTTAGCAAAAGAAATCTTTGACAATGCATGTCTTACATTGCATACCCATCCTTCCCCTTTACAATTGTTTATACTAAATCACTTTTTATTTGCCACCTGGAAAAAGCCAATGCCCAAGATATGGATACACTGTTCATGCAGTGCCTCCCTTAACCCCTTCCAAACTCCAGAAAACTCAGAAAAAAGGGTGGAGTTTGCTCATCTCTCAGTAAAAACACAAAATGTAAAGACCAAAAGAAAATAACTGCCAAGCAAAAAGGGTTCTTTCCCTTAGCCTGCTAAAACACACAGAATATCACATAAACAATCCCCCTCCTCCGTCCCTTCCAGAGGGATTATTCCTTCTGCTAACACATTTTGCTCTGAACAGAGGGGGACTGTCACCTGAGGGAAGGCTCCTATGCAGTCACCTGAGGGAAAAATATTGTCACCTGAGGGGAAAAATGCTGTCACCTGAAGGAAAACTGTCACCTGAGGGAAGGCTCCTCTTCTGTCACCTGAGGGAAAACTATTGTCACCTGATGGAAAAATCCTGTGCTGTCACCTAAGGGAAGGCTCCTCTTCTGTCACCTGAGGGAAAACTATTGCCACCTGGGGGAAAACTGCTGTCACTGATGGAAAGCTACTGTCACACAAGGGAAAACTGCTGTCACAGAGGGAAAACTGCGGTCACACAAGGGAAAACTAGTGTCACCTGAGGCATGTGGTGCAGTGCAGGGAGAGGAGCGCTTCTGGCAGGCCACATTCGCAGTAAGTTTCTGAAATATTTGTACAACTTAGTGTCTTCTCTAGATGATGGGGTAAAGCAGAGCCAGGGAGGATGTAGAAAGGGGATGTATTGTCAAAAATAAAATGTCATTCTGAAGGTGAGAAAGCTTAGAAACCAGGGATGGAGCTGTAAGCCCATGGAATGCAGCATGCCCTCCTGGGCATTAATTAGCAGGGCCTCAGCAGCCCAAGAGATTTGTTTGGGTCAGCAGTGGGTCTTTTGAGGCATTAATGGTGATAGAACCAGATTTCAGACTTCTTTCTTCTTTACTGCACTCCTTCCCCACAGCTCCACAGTGCCCAGGGCTGGAGGGCAGCTGTGGGATGGGATCCAGGGCAGGCCTGGGCGGGGGGCTGTGGATGTTGGTGGAAGCTGTGTGGGCTCCTGGGTGAGCTGGGGCTGCTGAGGCTCCTCCAACCTCCACAAAAATCTCTGCTTAAATTTTAAGATGCAGTTTTGAACTTCGGCCACGTGATGGCCACATTTAAAAATTCCATTCCTCATAATGCTAGTGGTGTAGTGGCTGAGATAATGAGACCAAAATGTATGTGGTCAGAAAACCTTCTAGGCAGCCCCACACAGGAGGATGTTTGTGGGGCTATTTTGATTGTGTACATATTTATTTCAATACCTCTCTGAAACAACTGTATAATGTAAGGTGGAGAAGAGGCAAAGGTTTTATAGTTGAGGTGGCATTGCCAGTTTAATGCTCTGGTCCCATGGCCTGGGGTGTGGTGGCTCTTTGGCACCCAGAGCCTCAGCTCCCACAGCAGCTGAGCCATGAGCGCTCAGAGGCTGGGAATAAATGTGGCTTTGCCTATATATGCTTGTACACAACATAATAATATAAAAACAGAAATATTATAATAACATTATAGGAATATAAGAATAGAAATATTATTTCCCACCATTTGTGAAAGAACTAGCCATGGTGTGGGACAGTGGTTAGCCAATCCACCTCCTAATTTCAATATTGAAAGAAAACACACTAGAATATATTTTGAAATTTGTTAAGTTTTTAGATTTATGAAAAAATGTGGAAGTCTAATGGTAGTTTCAAATATAAAAAGATAAGACACTCCATGTGGAAAGTGGGTGCAAAATTGGCATTCTGAAATTTTTCAGATTTAATTTCTTATTAAATAAAACATTAAATAAATCCAAGCTGTTTTCTTGGCTCTTGCAAATTTATGTTTTGAGCCTTTGATTGAACCCTAAACCATTCTGGCTGAATGACTCACTGTCTGAGGCTTTTACCTGAGAAATGCAGACCTGCGGTGCTTTTGACCTTTTATTTATTTTGAAAGTATTAACCTTCAAATGATTCAAGAATGTAATCTTAATGGATGCAATTTCCTCTTGCAAATTTCTTCTGACATGGCATATTCAAATGTTGTGGGACTGACTGTCATTGTTTGAACTAAAGTTCCTTTTCTCCTACCATAACATCAGGATTACAAGGGCTCATTAGCAGGATAATGGCAGTGTTACTTCAAACAGCATGGTTCTTTTTAATTGTCTTGAGACAATCTCACCCTCTTTTAAAAGGAAATCAAATAAGTTTATTGTTGCCAAAAGATCTTGGGAAATAAAAGGAAAAGAGGCTGCAATAGTACTGAATTTAAAAAAAAATCAAACAAAAACCCCATATATGTTACTGCTAAAATTTGATAAGATCTGGGCAATTAAAAAATCATTCCTCTTTGGATTACTTTAAAGTTTCTTGGTAGTATTTTTAGACATTGGAATATTTCTTTTAAATTTAATACAAAGAGTCTGTTTAATATTTTTTTCATCAGAAAGTTGTTTATCAAAGACTTTGAGACAGTCTCCTGAAAATTCATGAGGAACTAAAAACTTAAAAACTTGAAGGAAAACTGCAACTTAATTTGTACTGCTTCAGAAGTTTGGGGTTGGAATTTGCTTTTATGAAAAGCTGGTTCATTTGGCTGACTTCTTCTGTTCAACTCCATGTGTATGTGAAATGATGGACAAGAAGAGCTATTTATTGTTCATTCCTAAATTGTAATCTCTTTGAATCTTTGATCAATAAAATCAAAAATTACCTGTCTTCAGTTTGATCACTATGAGTTCTAGTAGTTGTTCATACTTAATAATGAAGAAAAAGAAAACCTGCTGCAATTATTACTAACCTTGGCTTTCTTCTTTCACTCCTTTTTTCCCTTTCCTCACCCTCCAGTGCAACTGTGGCATTGAATACAGCTGAGACAGAGCTGGTTCCAAACCCTGGTACTTGTTTTTGGTACATTAATTTTTGGCAAAGAAGGGACACTTAATAGGTCTGACATTCCCAGCTAGGTGGTGATTGATCAAAAGTCAGCGCAGTCAATGTTGTTATTTTTTCCAAATTTGTAAGTATGTTATTCCCTAGGAGCCCACAAAAACAAAGCAATTAGTCTGGCTTGACAGGAATGGTGGCTAAACCAGCAGAAGAAGTGAAGGAATTCCATGGGATTACCTTTTCCCTATCTTAAGTCTGCTGCAGCCTAATTTACAAAATGACGAGGTAATGCATGTTTTATTTAAAGTGCATTATCTGCATTATGCCAACTGCACTCTTCAGGAATGTGACATTGTTAAATGAGATTTCCACACACCTACAGGAATGAGCAGTGTATTTATTAGCCTAGTAAAAATACAATCTTATATCAATAACACTCAGTCTCTCTCTCCATTTCTTCCTGTTTGTGTTGTGTGTCTGTGTCAGCCTTGTTCTGAGCCGGTGCTGCCAGGTGTACTCTCCAGAGTCTGCTCAGTCGGAGCTGGGAATACCAGCCAGAAATAGCCAGCCTTGCTCAGATGCCCCAGCAGTCAGTAAGTGCCTGCAGAAGGTACACACAGCTATTGGCTGTGTGCTTCTCCACTGGAGATGAAGTCCTAACTGGCATGGGACAGTGGGAGGCTGGCAGCTCTCTGGAGAGGCTGGTTAGTGAGGATCTGGGTGGTAAATTCAAATATTTAGGTGCTAATCCAGCCTTAAGCCACTGAGCTACTGGGTACTTAATGTACCCAGTACCTTTCCTGTGACTTGATTTCTCCATCCCTGAAGTATAATCATGCTCCTCTAGAATTGGAAAGATTAGATATTCTAAACAAAAAACATTATTGCTCTTATTGACAGGGAAAATACCCCAACTGGATTGATTTAGGATTTCATAATGTTGGTAATACACTCCTGAATAAGGTTAGGCTGCAGGTCTTCAGTGGGTGACATTCACCTTGGCACAAACTACGTTTATGTGGGACTGGTGAAATTGATCATATAAATTTGTTTCATACACATTTCAGTAATTCCGCTTTGAATCTGTGGACGATTCTTTGTGGGTGTTGATCCGGTCCAGAATTTTGGACACCTGTCAAAACTCTGGCAGAAATTATTTTCCTTCGTTTGAACATGTACAACAACTCAGAAAATTGAGAATGTCCATTTTGGTCTTATCTCAGTAGGTTTACTGTCTCCCTAATTCTCATAACTCTGTTTGGAGAAGATGAGGTTTTGAATGAGCCCTGAGAAACTGTGCCTCCAGGGTTAATGAAAACAGTAAATGGGTCTGATCTGATACACAGCAAAGCAGTTCTGGATTGCCTGCTGCAGCTGGTAGACTTCCAGGACAAGCCAGAAAAGGGAAGACTCAGCTTTGTTTAGGAATACAGTTGGATGTCAAAGGCATGGGAGCCCGGAATTTCTGTCCGAGTTTTCCTGCATAGTGATCAACGCAGCAGGACATTGCTTTCTTTGGATGTCAATGTCTGACTCATTCTTCTCTGAGCCTTAGTAAAGCTGAATAGTTGGTGCTTCAGAAAAGCAGGGAGCTGAAAATTGTCTGCTGAGGTTTGATCTTGAAGGGAGTGAAAGACTGTATGTGTATTATTTGAACTTCAGGAAGAAATAAAAAAACTGCTATCTAACTGTAGTGCTGAGTCATCTTAGCCTGGCAAGTGTTAGGAGCTGCTTAGGTCAGCTGAAAGATTGGGAAGGAAAATACTGACTCGAGAATTTTCTTGTGTCAGCAGAGGGTCTCTGCTGCACTATGAGCTGGGATTTAGAAGTGGAGATCTGAAGGGGAGCAGTATAAACAGCAGCTGCATTAAAAATAGCCTCATTCCTTTGCTTCTGACCATTGCATAGTCATAGGAACTCCTGCCATAGCTATCCCTTCTAATTTTTCAACAAGCAATATTTACATCTCTGTTATTTTCTAGCCTAGTTACATTACTTAGTGCTTGTTTAAGAAAAGCTTGGTTATATAGTCTTTCCTTAAATTGGCTTAATCCAAGCACAAATTTCAGATGCATCCAAGTGATTTATAAGCCTAATCTGACTGAATCACTCCTGAAAGTTAGACCTGACATTTTTGCAAGTTTTATCTGTGGGCTATTGCTAAAATGAATCAGAATAATATATTTTTTCAACTTCTTTGGCTGAAGGTCTCAAGAATCTTGTGAACTTCTTAATAAATAATTTTATTCTAAGTGTGAAAATATTTATTGACCCTTCCCTCATATGATGACAGCAGTATGGCTTGCCCTTGGTGATGGGAAAAGTTTGGGAGTTTTGACAAAAAATTTGGAAAAGGATTCAGCTGGGGCTCTCAAGGCTTCACTTATTGCATGTTCTGCTGTAATTCCTGTGAGGTCTACTGACCAAGACCTTTGCCCTGGGCCTTGAGCACAATTTGGAGTGTGCCTTAACACCTTGTTGCATTCTAAAAGAGTCTCCAAGTGGCAACTACTTCAGTCTCCTTTTCGCTTGTTGCTTTCCCCCTGAAATAGAAGACACACCATGTTCCATTGCTTCTTCCAGCTGTACATACTGCATCTCCAGCATGCCAAGATCTGCTTTATTAAGAGTTGTAAATAGCTTGACTGTGGGAGGCTTTTCTTTACCTAAGTTGTAAAATGTTTTGTCTTCTATCAGTTCTTTGCATGAAGCGTAAGAAATAAAGATTTACAGCAAAATAGGTTCTCTCTGGATTGCAGCAGCAGATCTTTCATTCAAACAAGGGATACAATGAAATTTCCACCAGGTTCCTTTCTCCTACCTTCTCCTTTAGCTTATTACATATCCAGGGGATGAAAACAGACTGTCACTGGCAAGACTTGTCCATAGAAGGTCGCACTTAAACCCTTGTGACTGTAATTATTTTGTCTCCCTGCTCTCCAGCACTGCCGTGTGAATGAGGTCATGGTACTAAGTGATTCTAGCTGCTTAATATCTTCACTTTGTGTCCTAAAGGACTTATGGCACTTGAGCACTGTGTTTGGGGACTATTAGATAGGAATATTTTATTGAGAATTTACTGACATTGTTGAATTTATAGCCTTATGTGTTTTCTGTCTTTAAGTTATTATTTCTTCCCAATAATACAAATGATCGAAATGTCAAGATTCTGATACTGTGTATTCTACAACAAAAGTGGGGGGCAGAAATCCCAACTCATTGATTCCAATTCAAAAAGGTAATACCCTCTTATAAAAGCTGTGTTATCTCGATCATATTCCAATGCAGAAAAATTAATCTAGGCACTTAAACTTTTCTTCTGCCACTGTGCTTAACATTTCTTTCTTTTTTCTCTAAAGTGTCAGGAAGTGGTGCTGAGTTGGCAGCAGTATATACCATCCCAGAGGAGGCTGTAAAGTAAGTGTTAGAAATGTTTAGTCCTGTCTATAAAAATGAGTTTTACTGAACTCTAAAAACTTAGTAACAGAACTGCCTCTTCTAGCAGTTTTTGTGGTTATTAATAGATGTTAGTGCATTAATTATGTTCCAATGGAGATTTAAATTCTAATCCAAACTCTCCATCCAAATTGAATGCTTTCTTAACAGTAGCAATATCTGATAAAATTTCTGTGAAGTCCTGTATGTAGAATGAAATTTACCACTATATAAATAAGTAGGCTTGTGGGAATGATTATTGATTCATATAACTGTATTTTGAGGAGGACACCTCTTTTTGATGGAGATCTTGCCTTGAAGATTCATTTACAATTCATCTGTTCACTTGTTTCCCCACAGAAGTCATTGTAATTAAGTTATCTCATACACTAGAGTAAATTAAGATACTGTGTAAAAAGATGGCCTTTCATTAGAATATGAGAATTATGTCTTGTTATTCCCTCAAAACAGAAATTTTATTATTTAAATAGTTACACAGCTTCTAATCCTCATGCAACATAATTGCCAATGTGATGGTGCTAATATTAACAGAGTAATTTAACTTATTGAAGGCAACATAGTATCTGTCAGGAGTATTTCAGCCTTTGCTGCTGTCCTGGTAAAGAGGAATTGAGAATTTTTCCTCTTATTAAGACATAATTTCATTTTAAAGAAACATCTACTTTTTTAATATCATGATATTAATGAGAATGATTGCTTTAAAATCCTTTTCCAGCGTTGTTGTGCCCTCCCAAGCTTATTGTCAGTATTTTACAGTTTTTCTGAGGGTTCAGAATGCCAGCGGAGGACAGATGACACATTTCAGTGTACCCTTACCATCTAATGTGTTACTTTCTGGTCTCAGGTTGCTTTTCCTTGAGCAGTTGGACACTATCAGTTGTCGGTTTCCCCTCTATTGTTTCTTTGCTGCAGAAGCTCAGCAAGTGGGAGATGACAGAGCGACAATGCTGCCTCTGCTCGGGGAGCAGGAGAACTCTGATAGGGATATAAATTATTGGAAGAGTGTTCATCTCAGGAATTGCAAACAGACAGAGCAGCTCTGAGGAAATGCAAATTGTCAAAGACTTTGTTTCAGCTGAGGCTTGAATAACAGCAGAAGTGAAAAGGGGCAAAGCACACTGGAGTCACTGTATGTAAGTATTCTCAAATAATCTCTTAGTTCACTTACCAGATGAGCAGATTACTACATGCATTTCTAGACTCTACTTTTCATCTTTAAAGAATGAAAGTTGCATTTCATTTAATGTGATGTTTGAGCAGATCATTTCTTTGCTGTTCTCTAAATATGTAGAATATTTTATATGAAGAATGGAATTTGAAGTATTTGTTGGGGAGAAAACACTTTTGTTATGCCTTCCAAGTAAATGCTACTGTTTTAAACTGAGTATATGCTGATACTATGATGTGTGGTCAATACCTTTTAATGGGACATACTTATAAACAAGTAATCATCGTATTTAAGACTGTGTGTCCATAATTTCTATTTATGGAACTCTTTATATTTCTACTGTTTTCCTCAAGAGTCAGTTTATGGAAGGGTGTTAATAGCAGTAACTTACCTGCATTTACACATGAGCAAACCCAGTACTAAAAGCTGGCTACCTGGAATGAGTATACATAGAGTTTATGACAGTCCAAGACAAATTGGAGTTTATTTTTAAGGAAAAGTTCTTATTTCCTTTGATTCCCTGCAAAAAGGTAGGGGTTGGATGTGTGAGAGTGTGTGTGTATGTTTGTGATAACCAAAGAAAAAGTAATTTTGGGAGTTATCAAAAACTTTAGGGCACCAGTTTTGAATAGAACCAATCAACTCTAACCAATGGAAGATTAAGGAAGATAATTAAGATTAGGTTGCATTGTACTGCACACTCAGACTGCTATGAAACATGGAATAAAAGAGGATACTTTGGGTTTTCTGAAACCTGGTTATTAACCTGCAATTGTTTCTCAGTATGTTTTCCAAGCACTGTTTATTAGCAGCAGATTCAAATCTCATGTGCCTTCTATAGCAACAGCACTTCAGGTTTTTAGAACATTTATGTGATACTGCAATAGGCTAGATTTTTTTCATGGTTCATAAACTGATTAAGATGTCCTTTGGAAGTGAAAAAGAAGGTATAGTTTTGCATGGCTCTGTCTTCTCTGAAAGATTTTGATTTTACTATCTCTTGTCAGAGGCTCTAGATAAATAGTGATTCATGTAACTAGCCTCATGGAAACTGCTCCTTCTGATGGAAGAAACTTGGCCTGCACATGCATGTTGCAATTTAATCGACTGTCTTGGAACTACCATGACATTCTTGTCTGTATTCTTTCCACATACTGGATGAAATTGTACTGGTTTCTTTTTTTTTAAAGACAGTTTGATGATTTTAAGCTGATGATGAGGAAAGTTTCCCCAGAACTTACCTAAAACTTTGTACTGAGCTCAATATAAGCAAATGACAGAAGGGTAGCCAGTAATTCGCCGAGGAATTAATTCCCATTTCCTTTGTTTTCAATATGATGGCATGTCCAATTACACTGTCTTTACTGCTAATCTCAACAGGCCCTCTCTTGCACTTCTTGCCTTTATTGTTCCTGCAGCTTTCCTAGTGTAGACTTAGTGGATGATGCTATTAGATGTTGTAAATATAGGTTCTTACAAGTACTTTCTGCATTTATAGAATAAATTGAGGACTCCTTGTTCAGCCAAACTAAATGATGACAGAAAATTTTCCCTATTATTAGGACTGACTGGAAATCCTTTCCCCTAAAATCAAATCAGTTTTGGTATTTTTACTGGGAAATCCAAAAACTACAGCTCTTTTTAGGTTTTAGGAGAAACTTGGTCTCCCCCTAAAATAAGACAGATTTTTGTTTTAGTGACAACAAGTTTCCCCGCAGATTTATGATTGAAAAAGTTCCTACATAAAATATTATTAAACTTCACCTGTTAGCTATATTTAGGGTATTTTGCAGAGTTTAGTCCATGCAAAATTCATGTTGAACTCTAAACTGTTTTTTTAGTGTGTACCTATAGAACAAATCAATGCATTCAGCGAAACTGTGGAATACATATAAAAAGCTTTTTACAACAACTGTGTTAATTTTGTGTTAGTCATAAATTCAATAATACTTGATGTAGAAAACTAATTGCTCTCTAAGGAGAAGGAATTGAGAATTGCTAATGTTTTGATTGCAGGTTCTACTGTTCATTATCATTTCAATAGTGTTCTTGTGGACTCTGCATTTATCAAAAAAAGAAAATATCAGTAATGACGCTCAGATAGGGTTAAACTCACAACTGAATAGATTGACTAAGCTCTATCCAAAATTTAAACCCATTCTTTCCATGTCTCTTTGTTCTTTCCAATGTTTGTCAATGCCCTTTCGGTACCTCTGTTAGGGAGGGAAAGTCTTTCTGTAGGTGCCCAGTTTGGGGAGGTGTTTACCTCCAGCTCCAATGTTCCATGTGCAGCTGAATGTACCTTGTAGAAACACTTCAGAGACTTTAAAGCTTTGTTTGTTACTGAACTGAAACTATCAAAACTACAAAACAATTTTTCATTTAGTTTTCCCTCATAATTGTGAGGTTTGTTCGTTTTTTAAGGTTTATTGTAATCTGAAGCTATCATATAATGCAGGGAAAAATCCAGATCCTCCATGAAAATAAAGATTAGATAAGATATCTGCATCAAAAAGCCTTCGTGGAAATTTTTATTGGGAGATCAGCTATTTTGAAATCACGCAGCTAATTAATTTCTCCATTTTAATATTAAAATCTATGTGTGTGGATTATGATGTCTCTAAGAAATAGGGGGGGGGTGGGTTTCAATCTCTTTGAAAAGACCCATTTATTATAAGTATTAAATTTTCCAGGCACTGCTTTTGAAAACAGGATTCAGGTGTGTAAAGTCATTCAAATTGCCAGGATAATGGTATTTCTAAATGTGTTTGTGTGTGATTCTGGCATAAATAACAGACTTTCACTATACTTGGAAAAACATTCTTATGCTTCCTGACTGTTGCAGCAACCAGTGCTTGTGTGGCTCAGCATTTGCCAGCACTGGTTTGATGTGTGGCTGGACAAGGGTGAGAAGATGAAAAGGGCAACCAGAAAACACTGATTGTAAATTTGTTCTTTTTCCAATAGTTAGAGCTACATTTTAGGTTTTTTTATTTTTAGGTGAACATTATTTTATCAACTAGAAGCCATTGGTGAATCAGTGTGAAACTTCCCAACAGATTATCAAAAAAACTAAGCAGAAATGTTCTCCTACTATGTTCCCCACCTCCTTATGCAGAATTTCTGCTTTGCAACCCAAATGTACTGCTTAGAAGGCCCAGCTGATTATATGATTTGTTGCAAACACTGTTAGACTCTTTAAGTGGCATTGGAAAAATGCAAGGAATACTGGAAAAATTACAGGCAAGGTAGCTCTGTTGATGTTTAATAGACACAAGAAAGTTTTGTATTTAAAGCACAGCTTTCGATCCTTTTATATCTCTTATAGCCAGTCTCCAGCATCTGGGTGTATTCATGAGTCCAGTAGTGGATCCTCTGTTTTCAGCTTTGAAAAAACAAAGTGGAAACTCACCAGAAAGTCAGATGAAAACATTCTGCAGCCTACAGCAGATTCTGGGCTACATGGCCTTTAAGCTGCCTGAAGAACAATTGGGAAGTGTGGGAATTGCTCTAGAGAAGTCATGAATTGTTTTGGGATTTACTCAACATATTCTAATTTTGGATGAAAGATGTGATTATGGAAGCACATAATAAGCATTCTCTCCTACACTCACAAAGAGTTTGTTTTCAAATCATTCTCTGTTATACATGCTCAGATTCTGTGGCATTGTATCAGCCCATTCACGTGCTTTAGTCAGGTTCCAGAATGGATTCCTAATGATGCAGTGGGTTTTCCCTCTAAATGAATAAACAAACGGAATTTCTACCTGTCCTACAAGTACCACTGTTCTTGCGACAACTGCTGTGCAGTGAAGCTGGATTTGTTTCAGGTGCAGTGACTTCCACCCCTCCTTAGTGCACAAAAAGGAGTGAAGAGCACAGGTTTTTTGTCAGGTGGACCTTCTTTCTCATGTTCTATGGACGAATGAGCAGAGAAGACCTCATGGCAGCAGTAGGTGGGGATGTTTGGCCAACCTCCCACCCAAGCAAAATAACAGAATTAAGACCTTGGCTGTGTTGAGTCCCCACTCCATAAAAAGGGACTTGGTGGCACAATGGGATGCATCTAAATCAAAGCACATAAAGATAAGAATATATCCTAAAAATTTCTTAGCCATGGTAAAACTCAGAGGCATTTTTTCTTTAGCCCAAGGGAGCAGTTAAAAAGGTTAAATCATTTAACAATTTTTTTAAGGACTTTTGCAACTATGAGCAAAACTTTATGTCAGTTGGCATTGCTTCTTTGTGTCCTTCATTAAGGGCAAAGAAGTAAAATAAAAGCACAGAATTAATCTCAGCAATCCAGAGCACTGATTCATGTCCTTTATATGTAAAAAATTATGCCTTCAGAAGTTCAAATTTATATTTTCTGAAAGCATAAATGACTCTTCTGCTTCTATCCTTATCCTCGTATTTTTCAGTGGCTATAAAATGTGGTTATCAAATCTACAGTGTGTCTTCTGCAGGGGTTTCATTGTCCATATATAGATATCAAGACAGCTACAGACTACTTAATGACAGCCTTTTGGTCCAATGAATGTGTCAGTAAAGGAAACCAAGCATTTCTCTTAATAAAATGGTTTTCAGCATCCTTGAGGACTCATTAAGTGATCTCTTTAGAAGTCATATTCACTGAGCTAATTAACATGATCAGAATGTGCATTCCTTCCTTATGATTAACTTCATAGCACCAAAAGGAAAACTGTAAGTAAAAGTCTTACAGTGACACTAAATACCTAGATTCTTATATTCTGTATTGGAATGCATGACACACTGGCTGCAGTTTGAATAACTGTTTAAAGTATTTTGAAAGCAGCAAGGACATAATTCAACTTAAGCTCTCACTTTCCCTCAACAGAAATACGCAGGGCATTAAACGGCTTGGGCAAACAGTCTGGAAAGTTACATTGCGGTTCATCTTGTTACACTTGGTGCTTTATGTGTAATGGTGGTTTTTACTCTGAGTTCCACCCAGTAAACCTGGGACTCCAGCTTTTTTATGGAGACATAAAAGTTTGTGATATTAGTTTATTGTGATAATCTACTCACCACGAAGCGAAGATAAAACATATGTAAGGCATAAGGATTGCTTTCATCACTCTTAAAAGTTTGGTATCTCAGAGATTAAGAATATTAAAATATTAACTACAAGAAAAAATGTTACTGATGGCTTTTTAAAATTTTAAAAATTGAAATATGAATGGCGTGATTTATTCCTGAGGCATTTGCATTGAAGCTTAATGGCACAGTGATGTTTTTATAGCATCCACATGAACACTGCTGTATGGTATTGTCCTGTAGGGTGTAAAATCAGTAGTGACAGTCAAGTATGCTGTTTCCTATGAATGAGTCTATTCTTGGTTTAGTTCACTGAACTATACTTGAATTATTGAAAGACAATAGCCTTTGGTGATATAAATTGATTGTAATAGGATGGAAAACTAAATGTTGTATTCTGTAGTGTCTGTGACTGGAACAGATGAATGGGATGGAGTTATTTAATACTGCCCACACAATCTGGGCAAAGAGTTCTTCGGAGAATTGCACAACTTAAATATTCTATTTTCCTCCGTGTCTGATGTGATGCACTGACTGCCTGCCCTTCTTACATTGCTTAAGCAGACATCTTGTTTCAGCTATGATGAGATACATCAGTGTAGCTCCCACTAATACTCTCTGATTTCTATTTAATGCTGGTTTATGTCAGTATAACAGTCTGCCTCCATTTGAAGATCTCTCCATGTTTGGAGAGTTGGCTGTTGAACCACTTCTAGTTGAAGCCATACTAATATATTTCTTTCGATCAAACTCTTTACTAATTTTAAACCACCAGGTTCGTATGAGAATGAATGGAATTTGGTGATTGAAAGAGCTTTAAAGGTATCATCCCTGGGAAATAAGTTTTGAAACAAAAATGTGCAAATTAATGCAAGTAATTGCGCATTATATTAAGATTAGCTTTCTAAAACTAGAAGAAGATACAGGTCAAATAACAGACTAATGATGTTAATTTGCAAATAATACTAATTATTAACTATTTCAAAGGAGTTACTGAACTGCATTGTTTTCAGTAAAAAATTTTTGATATATTTGGCATTATGGCACTGCAATAATAAAAGTAAGATTTTAATGAAAATACAGAGCTCCATTCAGACTCCTGGTTATTGAGCATGTTCTGCCTGTGGTCATGAACATCTCTTTAAAGGACTAATACACTTGATTAATGACCACCATTTAGGTGTTAAAGCTGACAATTTATTTTAAAAAAAGCCCAACCAGCAGATCCGTACACCAAGGGTGAGTTTGCTATTAAATTAAATCTGGGATCAGAAGAACTGCCCTGATTGCTTTCAGCACTTCAGTCATTCCATTTCTAATTTAGAATGCTACGCTCTCTATGAATTTTATCAGAGAATGCTGCTTTATGGGACACTGTAGTTACAAAGTACTGCCTCTAAAGCTTGTCCTACAGAGCAGAGAAGGGGAAAATTCAGCTACATGTTCCATTTTTACTACTGCATTCCTCGGAATGTTCCATATGTTTACCTTTATCTGACTTAGGATTTTGTGCCTTTGTGGTTACTGGCAAGAGCAGTTGAATTCTTTCATGCCTGTTGCTTTAATAAGGAATGTGAAGCCACATACACAGTAACATGAGAACACAACAGCATGAAGCAGAAATAATCCCTGATGAGATGCATATCTTGAGTAGGGATTAGGAATGCTTTGCACCCAATTCTTTATTTGGACTGTTACTCTGAAAAATTCCAAAAGGGGGCAATCTTACCCTCTACCTGGAAGTCTATAAATATAATTCAACTGAGAAAATACAGCACACTACTTTCTAAGTTCTCATTTACCTTAGAGAACTGAAGGTTAGTGCAATGGTAAAAACATTTAAGGGTTTGGTTTTCTTTTTTAAAAGCAAATTTAAAAGGGACACTGGATTTTCAAACTTTATTAACTGCAACAGTATGGATACATGTGGTCACTTTCAAAATTGTGATGGTTAAAATTATCTAATGGCCTTACTTAGAGTAAAAAATCATGTTGTTGAGAGGGAGGTACATTAAAAAGTAATATAGTTAAACTCCATGTAGACATAAGGCAAACATGCTTATGCTGGAGATTGAGGGGACAACAGAATCTCAAACTCATCTTCCTTTACAAGATGATTGGTGCTTACAAACATGAGACACAATCTCTATACTAGCTTGGAGGAATGAAAACTTTGTTTTACAATTTCTTACCTTTCTGTAGTGAAGTAGAAGAAATAACTTGTAGCTACATGCTTGCCATTAATTTGTAGTAACTTTTTTACTACATAGATTATTTTCTGTAAGAAGAATGCCTATTTTCTTTGTATATGCTTCCTCAGCAATGTGTTCTTGACCCATCTTTTGTAATTTGATTGCAAAAATCATTTAATTCTACAAAAAGAAAATATTTCATGTATATGATATATATGGATCTACTAGCCCCAAAGATAGTTGAAACAGATATTAGAAAGCCAACACCAAGCCAATATCCTTTGGTTGAACCAAATGGATGTTCAGAAGGAAGGCTGCAGGAAGCTGGTGAGGAGCATTCTTGCTCGTGACTGTGTGGCACAGGATGCTGCAGTCCCAGGCCTGCAGTTTTCACCAGGCAGTGTGAGTATCCTGCCATGCTCTCAGACTGCATGTCTGCTGCATGTTCAGAACTCTGGTATCTCACTGAGAGCTCCCTGCCTCAGAAATCAGGGAGTTATTTCAAGCCTCTGCTGAAGAGGCCCGGCGTGCTGCAGGGACAGATCTGCACTGGGGTGTGTGGTTTGTTACAGGGCAGGTGGAGGTGTGCTGGGGGAAGGAAATGGACACATACAGCTCAGAGATACAGCTGAGCTTGGCTTTATCTTACATTTAGAGAACACTTCTGATGTTTTAAAGATATTCAACATTTTGAGAGACTTCTGAATGCTGATCTTGCTGAACTGTCCAATAACTTCTCTTTTTACCTGCAGTTCATCCCCATGACACTGGAGCTGGGTATCCACCCATGATACAGCCAAATCCTATAATGAGTCTTTACTATGTGGAGCCTGGCTAAAGCTGATAGATTACCTGTAGTTAAATGAAATTCTGTTTGTGATGTTTGGAATCTTGGGCTCCAGTACACACAGTATGAATAAAGAGGCACAGACTGTCAATCTGTGTCTGGTGCAGTGGCTCTGATTTGCAGCCAAGAGGGAGCTGGTACAGCCACAGTTCCATAAAGCATTATGGTTAAAGATGTTTTCGTAAGATGTATTTGAAGCTAAAAAAAAATTATAACACCACTTTTTTTTATTGTGTTAAGTAGTACACATAATTTTGTAATTTTTTTTTTGCCAGGCTTCACATTCATATGATGTAGACTATTTTAAACTCAGCTAGGTTTTTCCCCCCTCTAGAGAAGATGACCATACCAATTGCCTCACTATCTGTTTACATTCTGAAAAGAGTCATTTGGGATTTTCTCTTTCTGAGATAAACGTTTGCTTATGGATTTTTTTTATTGTCACATCCATGGCATTTTTAAAGTAAATATGAGTACAAGGTTTATATTATTTTAAATGTATATTGTATTTGTCTTCCCAACACTGTGGTTTTTAGTACTGTGAATAACGTAGTATGGAGCCAGCCTATTAAACAGCCTGTTTTTGTAAGGAAACTGTTAGTCCACCTACAATATTCTATTGCTTACTGTGTTCTTCCAATATGCTTAGCATTCCACAACCTAAATGATCATTTGTTGAACAAATTCATGCTTTTATTAGTCAAAATACAGAGAAAACAGAGCCCCCCTGTTTCAAGATATTTGCTAATGCACGGTTAATTATCACATATAGCTTACTATAATTCATTTTACAGGGAGACCTCCTGCAGGTAACATACTAGCAGTTTATGAAGCAAAATAACCTCACTATAGATTAGAACTGTTTCACTACTGGTCAGACAGTTGCTGCTTCTAGGCCTTCTCACTTCACATTGCTAATTTGAACAAGGCTTTATTTTTATATTTGTCAGCAGCAAGACTGTAGCATGGTTGTTAAACCTCTCCCAGGCCTAATTAGAGTAGCAATGCTAGCATTCATAATGAATCTCGTGTCCTGGGTTGGAGGAGGTAGCCGTGGTGCTACAGTAGCTTCCTGGCAGACAGTTGCTGGCAGGTTTAAGGTAGCTTGTGGCTTGCAATATTAAGTGACTGTTGAAATTCATTGACTCCACTGCGGCTTATGTGTCTAGATGACAACAAGTTTACACGGTTCTTTTATAGTTACAGCAAATGGGTCCATTTAAATATTTATTAGGTGATTATGGTGATGTGAAATGGAAAAAAATTGCAAAGTACAGTATTGCATGTATAACTGTTTTAACTGTTTGTACAAAATAGGCCTGTGGTATCATTTGAAATTACAGCATCTTTTTTTCCTCATAAATATTTATAGCATATCAGTAGCTAGGAATGCTAATTTATTTGCATTTTGTTTCTTATTTAATTTGACAGCCTTTTGGGTAGCCATTAAAGGCACTCACTCTGATTTGAATAAGGATATTTCAATCAACAGTTGAGTGGCATTTTGATTGGAGTGGGTGAAGTTCAATTTTAGGGTTTTTTCAACTTTTTGCTTTATGAGACACAGAAAGGAGTATTACCTGTGTGTGCTCCATGACGGGAGCACCCCCAGAAGGCCTGCTTCTCTGAAACTTCTTACTTCTCAGCAATTTGTCATAGATGCTGCATTAAATGTAGTCAGTTTGGTTTATTTTGCTCTTTTTTTGTGGCTTAAGAAAGGTGAAAGTAATACAAGGGCCAGGTATAAATTTCTGAAAAAAATTGGGCAAAAGTTGTTGTAAAATATGAATATGACTTGGATGATAGAACAAGCTATTTCAGGTATATAGATAAAAGGATTAAAAGCAGACAGAAAAAGAAATCCAGTTCTTTGACAGCTTTGTAGCTACTGTTTACTTTGCCACAGCAACAGAAGAGATAGAAGTGAGTCAATCTTACTCAAGGGCATGAGAGAACATGATGATGACATCTAGAGGTGTCTGAGCAAATATATACATTGAAAATGCCTTCAGTGATGGCACAGAGAATAGTTACAGTGAAGAGAAATCAAGCATAGTACAGTAAATTTAGTCTGAATATATGTGTCTACCTCTATGTGTAAACTTACAGATAGGATGAGAGACTTGCTCTTTGTAAAGAGAATAATTATGCTTCAGCAGCTTCACTCACAGTGCTATCACTGAACTTCACTCTTGTTTAGATATTTAAATTTGCTGCAAGTGGGTGGCAGAACTGTCTGAATATGTATTTTCTAAAGAACAGAAATAAACAGCAGAGATAAATCTGAAGTCAGCTCTTGTCAGAGGAGGTGTAAAATGTGCATCATTGTCAAGGAGAGGCAGCGAACACCAGCTGGAGTTCGTTGACTGTTTTGAGATATTGACCAACATGTGTCCACAGGTCTGACTTTTCCTTTGCTGATTCTGTGTACATACTGTCTTTGATAATTTCACATCCATTTCAGCAGGCTTTGAATACTTTCTATTTTCTTCTGCTGAAAAATTAATTCATTATTTGGGCCAATTTTGTCAATTTCATTCGAGGAAAGTGGTTACAGAGCCTGGAAATATTGACAGCAACTTGAAATGCAGATGAAGGACTTTCATACATTTGAAAATGAGGTGGATTACTCTTCCAAACAGAATACGAAGTTCTGGGAAGTAAAATGGAGACATGGAGTTGAATTAACTCTGCCACTCGAAGCTACTGGAATGCCCAGAGGCTTCCTTAAGACATGCTGTACTATGTCTAGGATTGGGATATAGTCTACTTACAGAGTTCAAGCTTGCATGGCACTTTGTTACTGCACTAATGATTAGTTCATTACCAGTAGGAAAAAGCAAGATAGAAATCCTATAGGCATATGTTTTATTCTAGGTTTAGGTCAAATTTGGTGCCCATACTCAAAATTGAGAGAGCTAGTGACCAAAGGATACTATTACAGTACCAGTATTATCATTATTATATATTAACATTATTATATAATTATGTATTACAGCTCAGTTGAGAATTGGGTATTCGGTTTCTTTTCTGCTATGAGAACTCAAAAGATTAAGGGGTGAATTATTGCATTAATAAGCTGTCTTTATGATTATAAAGTTATTTATCCTCAGGCTGAAGAATTCTGTGCTTATCTCTACACTAGTTTTGGGTAAAGTCCTATGATGCCCAAGATGGGAAGATAAACATGCAGCTCAGAGTGAACATTCATTGATGTGAAAGGAGGATAGTGGAAATGTGTCCTTGTGTGTCCACAACAGCCCTGGTCCTTAGGGCTGTCGATCCTATCATTTTCACAAGGACTAAATTAATTTAAAAGAGGACGAAGTGGCAGGGGGGGAAAGAACATTCCTTAGGTTTTTGAGTCTGGAACTTCTGTCCTATGCTTTGCTCAGATTTTCCAGTGAGATCACTTCCTGAATGGGGTGTAATATGAATAAGTGTTCTGAGAGGGAGGTTCAAAAGCTGAGCACATGGAATTGGCCCAGCTTTGTCGTATCCCATCAGTGACAAAGCTGAATTTGGTTCATGTTATCCAATAAGCTCAGAACTGTCACACATGCAGCTTGAATAAGATGAACTAAATTATATGTATTGCATACACATTTTTTGTGTCAAAGAATCTGTGAAATCAAATATTTGAAGTGTGCATGGGTGTGTTGCATTTGCATTCAATATAGAGTTGACTGTTCATTCAGTGCTGTAGCCTTCTCTACCTCAGTTTTCTGCCACAACTTTGTGCCGTCTGTACTCAATGTACTGTTAAATACTACACTTTTATGCAGTTTAGTAGTTGAAGCTACTGTATTTTATATATTTCTCAGAACTGTTACAGGTTTAATGTTATAATCCATATTTATGAATTTCAATAACACTTCAAGGTGGGGATGTACTCTTTTCCCTACTGAACTAATACAGAAAGATGGAGATCTTGTTCAAGAGATAGTTATTTAAATCTGTCTCTGAGTACAAAGTGGTGCTCTCACCCTCTCCTGCTGACATTCCTTCTTGTGATCCATTTAGATGAAATAAAGAGGGGTGGAGAGATGGCAAAAAATCACAGAGTCATGAGACAGCAGCACTCTCTGCAGATGGCAAAATAAGGCTTCTTTTTACAGTATCAGAAGAAATTATTTTACACAATCAGTAGTACAGTAAACTACATTCTGTCTCTGTTCATGACACCAGGAAATAAAAATCTATTTTTCAGTTGAATGAAATACACGAGGTCCAAGCGTCAAGATCTTAGCACTAGGACAAACTGGAAACTTTCCAGTGGAACATTTTTCTCTCAGCTAATGCTGGTTCACCAAAACCTAACACGTTGCATGAAAATGTCTATTCCAATGAAATTTTTGATGGAAATGTTCTTGGTTTGCTGCCAGCTCACCCGCTTTTCCCAGCTCTCAGCTCCCCGGCATCTCACGTGGAACAGTGCCAGAAAGTCAAGTTTCTTCACGTTCCTGGCCTGCTTGGCAGACTGCCATGAGGGATGGGAGTCTGGGCTCTCGAAAGTGGACAAGAAACCTTATACATGCACATACAACCATACACATACTCTCACAGGTCATTTAAATCCATGTCAGTTCATTCAAAGTAAAGGGGTTTTTTTATATAGAGGGTCTTTTAAATATGACCCTCCTATGGAAAATTTCTCATGTCGGAATTTTAATTCTAACTTGCGACTGAAAAAAAAATTGGGGAATATGAAAAATTCTCCTTATAAGGTAAATACTGGTTCCTGTGCAACTGCGTGTTGCACTATTGTCACAGAGGCTATCAACAGCTCCATCTGCCTTCTCTCTTTCACTGCATAACAAGACATATATTTGTAACAGGTACAGTGCTTACACACTTAACCTTAACAAAACAAGATAATATTTTTAGAGCTTTGTAAATATTTGTTTTAAAAATTCCTCCTAAGCCATTTTATATAAGGCAGTCAATCTTTTCTTGCTCACTAAGTGGACTGAGGGGATTGGGTTTCAATATTTTTGCCTGAATGATAAACAGAGAATAGGCACATATACTGAAATTCTGACTGAGAGGGCCCTGAAGCAGGAGCACTGTAATGTGTTTTTCCATAGCCTCACTTCATGCACTGCAAGCTGCTCAGTTGCTTATATGTAAGTAAATAAATAAGTTTCAATCACACTGTGTAGGTAATTTCTGACTGCAGGGATGTGTTCATATTTGGGACAAAAAGCAGTTGATTCAAGTAGCCACTAATGAATTCCTTTTCTGACTATTCTTAATACCTTGGATTAGTATAACAAAGGCAGACTCTTTAGGACATTAGTACTTACTGCAGTTGGTTTTTCAGTTGAGAAGATGGGATTTATTGTAATAGATACAGTTCAAGATTTCACTGAAGAAAGGTTCCTGAGTAGAGTTTCACTTCTTGTAAATTCGCATTGTCATCATCAAATCTGAGCCTCACTGCCAGTCTGACAAAAATGTATTGCTTTCATAATAATGGGAAAATAGTAAATGTCCTGTATACGATGCTAAAATCTCTATTAAACAGAGAAAAAAATCTTTGTTAAAATAAGGGGGAAAACATTGGTGTTTTGTTTTATTTTGATTTTTTGGGAGCTAACATTGAGTAGTAATGCAGGAGGCTACGTTGATGCTGTCCCTGACTCTTTCACAAATGTGATCTGAAGTTGCTCCCCATGTCTTTTTATCATGAATCTATTTATCAAGTGACAAAATGGGAATGATCAGCAGAATGCTCTTGTGTTAATGATAGTATTATATACCCAAACACTTGTAAAAGGCTTAAATATAGTGCTCTGTTAGACTCACTAAGCATTGATCTGTGGCATGGAAGAATCTTATTATAGTGGGAATCAACTTTGAATGCTCTAAACATGCATGGGTTTGCCCTTGTCATTGTAATTACACTGAAGAAGGTTCCATGGGTTGCAAGCAGCAGAAGAAGGTGGGTAAAGTATTTATTGGCAGAAACTTCAGTTCAGTCATAAAACCCATTGTCTCCCTTGCTGAGGCTGTAGAGAATCCCAAGATCTTTTATTTGCATTTGCCTTGACATCAGTCTATCCATGAGCAGGAGAAAATGGGATGAGTGTGTTTGTGTGTACACAAACACAGCAGGATTGAGCAATTCAAATTAATCCTCTGAAAGGAAAATAATACATATAATCACAGCCTTTAAAATTGGTTTCCAATTAAATTTTCCTTGATAAAAATGATGCAATGGAAACCTATTAACAGTTGCTTTCTAATGTCCCTAAACTGAAGTCTCAGTTGCACTCTCTAATCTCCTAATCTTTTGAAAAGAAGGGCAGAAAGGCCTCTCTACAAAGACTGCTGCTGACTGCTTTATTTGACTCATTGGGGTGAGAGGAAGATGGGAGCGTGTTGCAACTCATATGCTGCAAATACAATTCAACATGTGCAATGAAGTGACAACTGAATTCTTCATGTCAAAGAGTCAGTGCTGGACTGTGGCATGTGAGCAAAGGCATCTCATTACTCTTATTTGACTAGTGTTCTCTAAGAGCATCTCTGGTGTTATCTAAGATTATACTCTAATAGGACTGAGGGGGAAAAAAGCTCAGCTCCCTGGAAAACAGAACACTGGCACTGATTTTTCTCAGCAGCTACCTTGCATTAAGTGAAGCTCAGCTCTTTACTGTAAGACTGAACTGAACCCCTCCCACTGTTCCAGGCACTCACAGCTGCTCTCTGGTGGAAAAAGAAAATTCTGCTTTCCATACAGAAGCCCGTCATCTACGATTTTGAACTTTTGTCTATTTATCCAAACATTATGTAACTCATTTCTCTGATTGTTCTCTGGATATGTTAAGACCCTTAAAGAAGTCTATGCTTGAAAATTTGTATCTGGATCTAAGTCTTTGACCATTTCTACCCCATAATATTACAGTATTAAAACAGGTAAATTCACAGAAAAGAATCACACTGACAGTATTTTGGGGTGCTGGCTTTGGCATCAGCTGAGAGAGAGCAGGATATGATTGTGCTGTGCAATGCATGCTGTGCTGTATACTGTCAGAAAGAGGCTGATTTTCTTCAAGCAAACAAAATGTTTGAGGTTAGACTCGGGGGAATTCTGTTCACATATACCAACCTTCCTGACAATTTCTATCAGCTCTTCATGTTTTAGGGCCTCAAACTCGCAGTGAAATATCCTTTCCACCGAAGTACAAATCCAACTGTATGCCTTAATACCACAGAGGGTAAGATAAGAAGCAGGGGTTCCTAACTCCATATGCTGAACTGGACTGAGCCCAGTGGGCCTGTATAGAAGGTAGATTCTCAAATATCTGAGGGTTCAGAAACACGGCCAGTGCTGGGTCTGGGGACAGACAGGCAGGAGGGCAGAGCAGCTACAGAAATCAGAGTTAAGGATTTGAGCTTGTATTTTTATAGGAGCCCATGTAAGTAAAGGCACCTCTCTTCTATAGCCTATCATGAATACCTGTTAAGTGCTTGTATTTGTTACTGCTGATCTCTCTCCATTTGTTGTAGTAAACTGGACCTGATTTCTTGATCTATCTCTCTGTAATCAGCTATCCTCATCCCCAAAAGCTGATTAAAATAACTAAATTAAACTGTATGCAGCAGTGTATTGTCCCATCAGATAGCACAGAGGAGTTCTACAGTCTCCTTGGAGTCACCCAAATCAACTATTAATAGATGTTTTTAATGTAAGAATTCCTAGGTGGTTCCATTTTTCTACAGTTACAAGACATTCTGGACTTTTTATTTTCTCTCTGAAATTGTTGTGCTGTTTTCAGTACTTAAGAGACAGACTCCAAATGAAGCAGCCATTCCTAACCTATGCAGACAAAGGGAGTGGTTCCCTTAGCAACAGGAACCATGTGGAGGTTCTCAGAGAGCTCTCTTTTCCCCCTACTCGTGTTTTCTTTTAACTTAACATTTTGCACAGCATCTTGCATGGAGCCTCCGACAGCTGGGCTGGAGGCAAGCCGCTCTTCCGGCTCTGGTTAACCCGTGCTCCAGGGGCAATTGTTCTACACTCATCAGACAGCAAAAATGATAATCATGGGTAAGTGAACTGGCACACAATCAGAGTTCACGCTGAGGAGGGGGAAAGTTTACTGGCTGGCAACCAGAAGTGTCCAGCACTTCCCAGTAGGCATGTATGCTTGAAGCAGGGGCACTAGTGTGATGCTTGCCTGGTTTTCTGGTGGTATTGCATGTCTGCATTTAACATTTCAGGGGCTGGAAACATTAGTACAACTCAGTTCTATCCTTAGCATGCTACTGACTTCCTTTACGGTCCTACACATCTCATCTCATCTCACCTCACCTCTCTGTTTTCCTTCCTCATCCATTAAAACGAGATTATATGCCATGAGGATCTCGTAAGGAGTGTGATGTACTGTAGAAGTGGATTATATTGCTTGATTATATTGTCAAAATTGCAGAACCTGAGATAAAGTATTGATCTTTTATTGGGAATTTAACTGAATTAACTTTGCTGTAGATAGATCTAGTTGCTTTTCTTCCCGGTACGGAAGAAGAGATGTGTGCATGTAGTGCTTTTACATATATGTGTCTAGGTATAAGAATTTGTGTATGCTGGTGTATAAGTAACAGAAATAGAGACGTTTATTTCACTCAAAATAGCTACAGCATGGATAAAGTAGTCACTGTGATTCAGTGAAATCCAGCACACTATAAAATAATGAAATTTAAGCTTTGGATGTATTGAAGTTAACACTTGTTCTGCTGTCCCTAAAGTATTATGTATTACCAGAGCTCTAGCCAATCTCAGTTGGAAAAGCCTAACGCATAAACTCCTTAAGTTTGTAGTCATTTTACCTAAAAAGAGACATCTGAATTATTCCAATGTTAAGCCAGTTTATTTTGTGGGGGACTTGTGTAAAGGATGAACTTGTCTCTGTTTTTCCTAACTGGATGTAGAAAGTTCCTCTGGTCACAATTTTTCATCACATTTGAATTAAAATTCAAGCATCCAAGTTCATATTTCAACAAATTGTGCAGCATACTGATCATTTGGATGGAGGCTCCCTTTGATTCCACACTCACCTAGTCTCAGAGTGTCGCAGTGAATGCATTCACCACTACAGGCAACTTAGTTCTTGTATTTCAGATGTGATTTGATCACTGCAGGCAAAAGCAGTTGCTGTAACTGTATGCGCAGAGCAGCTGCAGAAGTGTCACGCACCAGCTGCCCACAGTCCTGTCAACAAGGAACTGTCATTGCTCTTCCTATGCCTTGCTCAGCACAAACCTACAGATCCTCTGCTCTGTGCTGGCACACACCCAGCACCTCTGACCTCTTCCTGGGCATCACAGGTGACAACAGTCACAACACTCCTGTGTGCGTGGGGACTGAATTGTCTCTCAGCTCCAATTTAAATGAAGAAAAATTGCCATGTTTGCACCTTTATGAATAATATTAGGTTTTGTTTCTGAATAAAGAGGAATGCAATAAGGAGACACTGAAATTAATTGTTTCCTTTTTCTGTCTGGGATTATATTTCTGTCCTTTTATACCTTACTTCAAACAATATTACTGCTTGAATCAGTGATACTAGCTAAGGTACAAGATTAAAATCCTGTCTATTTAGTGTGAAGTGTTTGAGTTCCTAATAACAATTTGGCTTGTACATTTTGCAATATGTGAAGAAAACCCTGGGTTTAGGGTGTGGGGGTTTTTTTTAGCAAAGATTTTAAGTCACTGCATATTGATCTTAATTACTTTCCCCATCCCCATTTGGTATCTAGTTCTGCAGTTTTTCCTTGTTCAACATTTTCATGTAGAGTTTATTTTCGATTTTCATTCAGATGAACAAAAATGTCAGTCCTTTTTCCAGGCCTGCGGTGAGAGATTTTGTATGAATAAACCACTGAGAGCACTTTTAGTAACTTTACATTTACTAAGTTTGTTTTATTATTAGCAATTGTTATACTGTAGCTTTTATCCCAGCATTTGAAGTGCACTGCACACATAAATGAATCCTGTCCAGAAATCTGAAGACAAGGGAGTAACATCAAGGGATCACTTTATCCAGAAACTAAGTAAATAATAAGAATCCTAATGATCCACAGAAGTGTTATATGTCTTAGAAAAGGAAGCAAAGATCTAATGTAGAATAAGCAGAACAGATTGGTATCAACACCTATTTCAGTTTCTTGATGCTTTACATATAGGACATCAATACAGACTAAGCTGAAACAGGACAAAAAGTGGATGTTAGTCTTAAAGACATGTATGATGACTGACCAATAGGAAGAGGTATGAGAAGCTGATTTATGTGGCTGGCAGCCAAGGAGTTGGCAAAGGTTCATGGTTTTAGCAAGAAGAATAATCTCACACAGATCAAATATCGGGATCTCACCATTTTTATATACCATATGATTTTTCAACACCAAGTAGAAGCCAAGGCTCATACCATAATTCTTTGTTCAATCTGATTTACTCTTTAAAAGATCAGCAGGTTAACTCCTCCAAGATACCTCAGGATACAAAGCAGATCGCATATTAGGTTGTGTATGGCTTCCGGTTTTTCATGTAGTCCTGGAAAGAGGACTGCTGTGATGGTCTGGGGTGGTGCTGCCCCTTGCAACCTGTTATCACTCGTCTGATCCTTCACTAAAATACATCACTACTGCATCAAGGTGGGCAGGGGGCATCCTCTTCTGAAAAAGCTTTTCAGTATCTTTTGTGGGAAGAGCCAGAAAACCTAGGAATTGTGAATGGTTCTTTTGCAGGTGTTTCCAATCCTGGAACTGGTGTGGCTTTCTCAGAGAGCCTTAAAGGATTTAAGAAGCCAGGACCAGTGACCTTATAGTGTAGCTACACTCTGAATACTTGGGTCATGTAAGTCCTGACTCTGGGTATTGTCTAATTTGCAGATTTTGTACTGTGGCAAGAGAGATGCATGTGGGTCAAATGCCAATTAGCCCCTGGCACTAATGGCCCAGCTACTTGCTTAAACAGATGGAAGGTTTGAAAAAGGGAAAGTCACCTCAAATCTTTCATTGCCTTTCCCTCCACCCCCCATTTAGTCATGTTGTATTGCTGAGCCATGCACAGTTCTTGCTGTAGCATTAGGTAAGAGGAGTGTGCTCTTACAGAGGTAAAAACAGCTGTGAAAACACTGCAGCAATGGGCTTAGCTTGTTCCAGGCTGATGAGAGGGCAAACTCTTCAAAGACCCATGAGAACACTCTAGTTTCTAAGGTGTACTAAATCCAGTGCTTTCACATCTTCATTCCTAGTGTTGCCATTGCTAACTCATTTATGACAAAATTTGCCATAATCCCATTATGTTAAATTGATGTGTAGGCTTCTTGGATGTGGTATAAACTGTACTGAATAAACAAGTAGAAAATTTTAGAGCCCAAACATTTATTTCACTGAAAAATACATATTCCCCAGCAATTAAGATGTAAAACTAACAATGTGATGAGCTGAAAATATAATGGCAATGAGCAGTACACACACATTTTCTAAAGTGCAAGAGTAGGTGGGACATCTGAAAGTGTTCAGCAGGGAGTTTGGATAAAGAGAACTCATCTTAATGTCTTTACAAATTCATAAACATTAAGCATATGAAAAGACAGATTAATGTTTGATATCTCCTCTTGAATGTTATCAAGAGAGTTTTAATGGACAGCCCTTTGGAGAATCAGTATTATTTCCGTATGTCCTGCTTCTATTAATTCTTTAGCCATGAGATTTGAGGAGCTGTTTTCTTCTCTTCCTATGGCAGGTCAGTTTTCCTTTTTTTTTTTTTTTTACTAGAAGAAAGTCCATCACTGATTTTGTAGCTTCCTCTTGTGTCATATTCAAGCCTGTGTTAAGGATCATCTCATGTGTGATTCAGACTGGGTTTGTTCTGTGCTAATAAATCTTGAGGGTTTGGAGTGAATTTTAGAGGAGTTCAAGATGAGCTTGAAGCTGTTGTCTAAACTTGCTTTCCCCAGAAGCATGTCAGGAATGCACACAGAACAGCTCTGAGGTCAGTGTTTGTGTCCTGCCTTACAGCAGAGGCTGAGGTAGGAAAGATGGAAATGTGCAGAGATCCTAAAACACTCCTTTCCAAATCTTTTAAGGCTAATGTCTCCTTTTCCTTTTGTATGCTGACAATGTTGAAATTAATGATCTTCAGATATAAATTTCACATGGAGTCAAGCTGAGAAGATATACCTGACTCCAAGTTTCTTCTAAATGCAGAGTTGCTGCAGCTTTTGTTCTGAGCTAATCTTTGTGTGACTCATATGGCAACGCTCAGCAGGCCTGGGCTCCTGAAGATGTTCCTTTGAGGTCAGCAATTGTCTCAAGCAAACATTTGCCACTTCATAAATCTCTGCTTGTATAGGCTGGATTCTATAGCCTCTCTTTTGGGCAGTACAAGATTATACAACAGCCATCATGCATCACCAGGGGAGGAACAAATTCTTTTAGAAAAGGAGAGTAGATACTCAGACTGAAACACAATGGTTTTTGTAGCCAAACTAAGTTTTCTATCAGTCAGATTGTCACTTGAAATAGATAGAAATTTCAGGTCCAACATTTTAATGGCTAAAGTAACATGTTGTGGAAGTTGACGTATGCAACCAGCGCACGTTTGAAAAGTGAAGGAGAAGTTTGAAATATTTCACTGAATGTATGATTACAGTGCTTGGGGAAGTTTATGTAAGAATATTTAAAATTATGACCATATTTCAAAAATTGTTATAATGAAATGTATCAAATTTGTTCAGAAGTCAGTGTTGAGTTATAATTCCCATTTAGCCATTTGTACCTCTTAAATATATATATATCACTAGGCATTTTGTATATGGAAAATTTGATCTATGATCTTTGCAAAAGCACATGGAAAAGAACTGGCCATTTTTATTGGATTCTGTCTGGTGTGACAATACTTTTTGACTCACAAGAGAAAGTAATCATTCAATTTTTATTTAATACATAGCCAGAAAGTTATTATTTAAAAATAGTCAACATAGCACTTTACTTTGAGTTGGAATTTCAAGCAGATAATGATTGTTAGGGGCTTTTGGACACTGAATGGGCTGACATAGTATGCCACATCTAGCTAGGTAATGTTGATTATTTTGCAAGTGACCTCCATTGTCTAGTGCCTCTTGATTGCTTTTCACTGCTGTACTGTGTATAAAGAAACCCTATGGCATCACTGGGCAGCTGAATGTCTCTATGTAGCTTATTTAATGTATTCTTCAGTTTTCTGGCACAACTTTGTCTTGACTTAGACTGATGCTGCCTAAACTTGACCATGGTGGTCAATTTGGGACTGAAAGGGAATGCCATAATAATGGTACGTTGTTATATAAATTACATTTTGTGTCATTATCTGTATCTATTTTGAGCATTTAGGACAGCAAGTGGCTGGCTGAGTGTTCACAGGGGGAGGGTTGAGCCTCAGCTGTAACAAGTTTCAGCAGTACCAAATTTAATTGAACTACTACAGATCATATTAGCTAAAGAATGATTTCTTGCAGCAGTACACGAACAATAACTCAATTTCATTCACATAATAAGAAGCTGAGAATTGCAAGACTTGATGTCTTATAGCAAGGCATGTTATTTTACATCATGACACGCTACAGGCATTTTTAAATTCTGTAAGTTGAGGGTAAGATGAAGTTTCAGGTATCATACCAGATTCTGAGCAATGGAAGCAAAAAACAGGATGAAGGGAAAGAATGGTGCAAGGAGTTGAAATTTCTTTCATTTTGTCACTGCTTGTCTGCAGTTTAGGGATAACCATTGCTCTGGACAGCTCCCATCCCATTTCATTATTGTCCCTATCAAACAACACTAACTCCTTGCTATTTTCTATTTAAGGGAATGGAACAGAATGGCAAAACCTTTCCCCAGTTGATATCTGCTGTCGTGTTCATAGGGCTCTTTCTTTAAACCCACAGGATGCCACAGTTAAGCTGTGAAAGTGGTGTTATTTACACTGAGCATAGTCAGCCCTCACAGCCTGATTACAGTGCCAGTTAGGATCAGATTTAGATTCATCATTCAAGAGACAAAGAAAGCATTGGGATAGAGATAGGAGAGATGCTATAGGAGGATGGTAATGGGAAAAGTAAAATATTTTATCCTGTTACCCCCAGTCTCCCTGGCTGTCCAGTCAGAGTCCAGGGTACCTTTCCAGGCAAGGTGGCCAAGTGAGAGATAAATGTATGTGGTTTTATACAAACTTCATAACTTGCAGCTGAACAATACTTATAGATATTAGTTAGTTCTCTGTCTTTGCTATGTTGTTATGAACCTCTGTCCAGTCTCTGACATATTTTTCATTAGGTTGATTAATAGCGAATTTTCAAATTATTTAAAAACTAACTGCCCTGCAGGAATATGTAGAGAGCAGAAAGGTGATAGTAATGCACTGCTTTAGTGCTAGACAGAAACTGCACATTGAGAATAACTGTGGTCATTGTTGCAGGGGACCTTTGTCCTTTGAAAAGTTTTTCTGAGCTTAATATTGCTACTGAAAAAGGTGATACTTTAGACTTCATATTTCAGCTGTTGACATAAAGGATGTTTTGTTGTAAACTAAACTGAGCAAACTCTCTGTAAACCGTATGGCTCAGATCTTACGCTTGCAAACACCTCCTCATGGGTCTTACTTCACCAAATTCAGCTCTTTATACATATAAGTGTGCTGATTTGCTTTCTTGCTTTAAATCAATGAGCTAGAAAGACTACTGCCTTCAGGACACTGATGGGTTTGTGCATGTGAGCAATAAAATATGTAATGTACCAGCGTTCTTTCAAAGTGCCCAACCAGCTTTATTGGGACTTTTATCCTGCTCACAAAGTTTGCCTTACAGGCCCAGATTTCAACACTGATAGACTTCCCAAGAAGTGGCTGGATTGTTTATTACAAGTCAGCTAGTCCCCTACATTTTTTAAAGAGGGTATTTAGATTTATCTTTGAATTTCAAATTAATGTTATAAAGGATTTTTGTTAGGACAGAAAGAGAACATAATGCAAACGCCTCTGAACTTTATGGAAGTTTTTAGCTGATTTCAATGGGCTTTGAGTTGAACTTTCAAGGGATATTTTAGAGAATTAGCTTACTTAATTACATACCACTTTTATAAAACTGATAATAATTTTTTCTGTCATGCTAAAAACACCATGGTCTTTAGGATCAGAATCCTGAAATTTTTGGTATCCAGTAATGGAGCTGAAATAGTAGCTCATACTTCATTTTACCTTCGTTGTTGCTGTTCTTAAAGATCAAAATTACATATAAAACCCAAGACACCCAAGTGGTGAGACACAGGAATGGGACTAAGCAGGATCAGCTGCTAACCATGTCTCCACCACAGGTAACTAAACCCACAGATAAGTCATCTCTTCACCTGGCTGATTCCTCTGTGTCTTATTTATACTGAAAGCTTCACAGGGAAAATATTCTCTCTTGCTAACTGTAGATGGAATAGACCCAGTTTCAGTAGGGGCCTCTTGATACTGTAGTAATAAAAATAAACCATTAAAGCCTAGAATAATTGCTTTAATTAGATGGGTTAAAGCTGACCAACTTCCTATTGCAGTAGAAATGTGCCATGCTGTCTGCTGTGCTAGGGACAGAATAACTGATTTGTGTCCTTAAGCTTGCCAACAATAGTCTTTTCAACTGGAGTTACTTTATTTTCCCCAAACTGAAATGCACTACCAGTATGGTAACAAACAGAACAAAAATGCAAGCCATGTATCCATGTTTTATTTAAATTGTTTTATTTTGGAAAAAAACCCAAACTACTCTCTAGTGTATATTCCTTCCCCCATCCAAAATCTATTACATTAGGAATCTCTGCAGACCATAATTCAGACATTCTCTATCATTGCCTTCATATTCCTGTATTGTAAGCATAAGAGTAATTTTGTTCAAATCCAGAAGTTTTCTCCTTTCTAGAAATTCTGCTTTCTGTTCATAGTTCTCTGTTCTATAGAGTTGAAAAAAAAAAAAATTAGTAACAGTTTGTCATTTATAAAGTTCCAATTTGGACGGATCTCTGACCTAGAAAAAGGTGTTCCTACCCATGGCAGGAGGATGGAATGAGAAGAGCTTTAAGGTCCCTCCAAACCTAAGCCATTCTATGATCTTATGATTTCTACTGAATTTGCACTGTCAATTTTTAATAGTTCAATGTTACAACACAGAATGTGCATCATGTTTGGTAAGTGTGGGAAACTGGAGAAAGAGACTCCTTGGTTTTGTCCAAAGCCTTTTCAGAATCTTCTGCTGTCCTTGTCTGTCTGGCAAGACCAGGGAAATTCTTGTAGGCAATTAAAAAAAAAATAGACTCAGGTTGGAAGAGTAGAGTAAATCAGATCAATTATTTCCTTCCCCTAATGAAACATGAATAGTTTGTACATGATTCTACAGGTGAAATTCACCATTAATGGTTTCCTGTTCTTTGGTTAAATCTTAAACAGGAATGGAGAGCTTCCAAAAGTTCTCACTCATAGTTCTTACTGTGGCCACTGATAATGGCTTCCCCCAAACAAGGGGCAACGTTCCCTGTGTGTGAGACAGCTCTGAGAGTTGAGAGATCAGTAGGCATTTCATAAAGCAAGAGCTTGTTCTCCTGTACAAGGAGTATTTTAAAACAGTGGCTTTTAGAAATCTGTTTTTCTTGGGAATAACTTCATTTCTTGATTTAAAGATTGGACTCAGAGATTTGTACAGGAAGAACTGGATTATTAACATGCAAAACCAGGCACCAGCAGACACATAATATACCTGTCTGAAGATATTTTTGAAATGCCACCTAAGATAGGTAATAGCTAATAGCTAGTAGAAAAATTCTGCAAAGGAAGCTAAGGTGTCAGATTCTGTGTGCTAGAGAATGCAGCAACTCTGTGTTCACTTAGAACACTCAGTAAGTACCAGAGTGTTTATTCCACTTTCTAAAGATTTGGGGCATGGTGAGCAGATTAACACAGGGAATTTCTGCTAAGGAATTGGTGTGTTGTAATTTTGTGTCCCAGTGTAATTTGGAGTAATTTCCTGGATAGACAAATGCAACAGAAAATGAACGGGAAATAAAGGAACAGAGAGAAGCCAAGCAAACCTCAGCTTGCAATCCAGACTGCAAAGCTGGAAAAACCCCCAATTTCCATCTGGCTGAACAGAAAGGAAACACAATCCACAAAAGTGGATATTGAGATCTCCTACAAGTTCAGACGAGGACACCTATGCATCCTTAAAGAAGCCACAACCAAACTTGTATGGGTAGAAATGAAAAAATAGCCTGTCAGCAATTCTGTGGGTTTGTTTTCATGTTCTGTAAGACAATCACTGGTGGCAGACAGACCACCCCTGTTTGCATCTGACTAATCTGTACAGGAGGTTCAAAAGTGAAATACAATTTTTGCCTAGTTTCTCCTAGTGAATGGTTTGTGGGGAGGGCTTATACTTGTTCAGACATGTTAGGAAAAAAGTGGCAAAAATAAATTATTTGCTAACCACTATAAAAATGAAATGCAGCCCCATCTGTGAGACAGGTGGAGGTTTTTGCATGTAATTCTCTTTTAGTGCCCTGAAGCTGAAGCACTTGTCCCTCACAAACTGCTGTTGGTGCAAGAGTGGGACCATCATTTCTGCCTCAGTTCAAAAAGATTGGAAATGGCTTACATAAGCCTGGCATGTAAGCATGTCTTCATTTTAACTGTTGCAGTCTGATCTTTTCCTAAATTGTTTTCCAGAGGAATTCCATAGGGACATGTCTTTAACTGGAGCAGGGAAACAGTTCACAGGTGGGTTCACTGTCCCTTCCTCACTACATCTTCCAACAGAGCTATCATCAGCATTTTGATTACAGGATTGATTACATCAGCATTTTGATTACAGGATTTTCTGCCTCTCAAGTAAGTATTTATCTCACTTTAAACTTCTGTGTCATTAACGAGGCTGCATCTATTTAAAATAAGTGCATAATTTAGTATTTTACTGCTTGGGAGAAAAAAGATTTTCCCATACTGATTGAAAGAATTCTAGAAAAGAGACTAATGCAATAGGAGATTCCAGTGTTGTCTTACTGACTGTGCTAGTGATGCTTACCTACTTGATCCATGAAATCAGGATCTGAGCCAAATTTTGTCAATGTTTTACAGCGTAGATTTTCACAGTTTGCAAATGGTAGAAATATGTTGCTCTGAAACTTCTAACTTGTTTTCAGGCTGTCAAAGAGCAGAAAGAAACCAAAAACTAAAAAGCCAAAAACTTACTGAGAACCCAAAACCTGAAATTTTCACCAAACCAGAAAATAGGTTGAGGTTCACTTGTCAGAGTGTAGAACACTGAGACTGACATTTACAGCAGAAAATATTCCTTTCCTGGTTAGAATTGTAAAGCTTTTAAAGTAAGGTTCTTCAACTTAATTATGGTGACATCTGTCAACTTCCAGTTTTTAGCTGCAAAATCATTGGGTCTCTGGAAATAAACAGTACAAGCTTCTAAATAAACCACTTTAGGTTTCAGAAATGACCACCTTCCCAGTAAAGGATTCTTCAACTGGCAGAATAAATTCCATTTATATTTAGGCTTTCTCTACACACCAATTTTGTTGACATCAGTGGATTCTGTACATGAAACAGGACGAATGTACAGTGGAGAAATGTCCCGAACAGCAAGAACAGCTTTTCAGTAATTGAGCTTGCATATAGAGCAGTGAAGAATTTGCATGGTTACAGATGTTGTAGAAGATTAAATATAAAGGCACTGTTACCTGCAGGAATGAAATCCATCTTGTCAGCTAGTTGGAAGACTCATGAGAAGGAATTTCCTGTTGTGGCCAATTTCATCCCTCCTTCCTCCGCCTCCATTACGTCTTTGCTGTGCCTCCCTCTCCAGCTCTATCCGAATATATTTTCACTACGGCACATTTAGTTATCAATCAACAGGAATCTCAGCTGCTGTTGTGCTTAGGGGACAAACTGTTCTTTCTTCATACTAACAAGGAATGCCTGAAACAGCCAGACACACAGCTCTGATTGATGCAGCTACAGTTTATACACCTAGATTCAGACAGTCTGAAACTGCCAGAATTAATGGCTTATTATTAGAAAAATACTTCTGCTAGACTTATAATTTAAAACCATTTAAATGCCTCAGGCATAATCACTGAAGTTAAAGTTTTAGCTTGTAAAGTGCTTGGTGGTGTGAACTAGACACATCTGCCTCTCTCAGGTGCATTTGCTCTTAGTGTTTTTGCTGTTTAAAATTTTTTTTTTTTAATTTCTCTGATGTGATATCTGGGATTATGAAGATTGATGTACATCTTTTTATAGATTATGTCTCCATATTAACAGTTTAATTTGGGGGAACTTGGAAGAAAGATCATAGGACCCCAAAAGTTTAGGACACTTCTGCATGAACAGAAAATGGTCAAACATTTTCGCTTGACAGCCTTGAACTGTGTGGTTGGCTCAGCTTGTGGGTGCCACTGTTCAGGGAAAACACCAAGAAGACCCTGAAGGAATCCTACATTTGCTGTAGTGTTGGCAAAAGCAACAACTGCTGCTTCTACTGGATTTATTCCATATATATACGAGACATATACGAGAATTAAGGGCTCCAAAGAGAACCTGTTAGCAGTGAAGGGAAAGTACCAAGTGAGGTGTGACAGGAGTAAGATACTATACAAACAGGGTCTATGGGACAAGCAGCTCAGTTTTGCCACACACATGCTTTTTGCCTCTGCCTGGGACTCTTAACCTAATGATGAGCCTTTCTAGTTTCTACAGGGGAGTTTAGGTTTGTGGCTGGCTTTCATCACAAAAACGAAGCATGATTTAAAAGCTACGGCAGCACAAAATGCAGAATATTGAGCTATGGGAAGCCTGCTCAAAGACTGCATTGGCCTGAGTGCTCAGAAATAGGCCGTGGGCTGCCCAGGAGGGGAAATCAGAAAACGTGAGGGACTAAAAGAGGTTTGTGACTCCAGCTGAGATTCAAGGCTGTGTGTTGTCAAAGCAACAGTCTGTGCTCAGAAAAAGCTGTCAAATGCTCAGAGTACCAAGACACCTGAGCAAGGACTGTCCCTTCCATCATGTTGAGCTGTGGATGGCTGCATCTTTGCCACCTGTGCTAATGCAGTCCTCTGAGTTTGTGTTACTGTGCAAATTGATAGAGAAAATTATCTTTGCACTTAAGGAAGCTTTTAACTGATGGAGTTCTATTAACTAAAGGAATTTTTCTGGGAATACAGAACACCTCAAAATATTTATGAAGGCTGATGGAAATATTTATTTATCACCCGATGGATATATTATTATCATCCCTATTCTTTTGTAGCCTTGTCAATCAGAACATCTGCTTGAATCTGTAAACTTGTGAACTGATAAACTAAAAAAAGGTGCTGTATGCTGAGCAGCAGATTTCTTTCATTAAAAGTTTATGCTTTCAAAACCCCTGGTTCTGTTATTTTAGCAGTCCTCTTTTAAAAGAGGATGTTTTTCATGGTCCACTATCCCATTCTCTCTGTCATCAGTATAAAAAAAAAAAAAAAAGGCTCTCTGCTCTATTGTATTTTACTTTTGAACTGTGCTATTCACCAGCTTTCAAAGAGAGAGAAAGAACTTAGAGTTGATCCAGGGGGAATCAGAGCCCCCTGTGCAACCCTGAGATTGTGTGGGCTGCACCCAGGGCTGGCTGTGTACTGGGGGACACAATGTCAGCCTTCCAAATCAGTGGCAAAACCAGATTATTTTCCCGCTCTGGCAAAGGGCATTTTTTTTCCTGTTTTTACTCGTGGTAGCTGAGCTCAGTGTGTTGGTCTGTAGGGCACAACAATCCTTACACTGGTGGCTGTGCCAGACCATTGTCCCCTGGTCTGTCAGAGCACTGAGTCACCCTGTAAGCAAATGTGGGGTGTTCAGTACATCCCTGTTCTCTTTCTACACGAACTGCTTCTGAAAACCTTTGGACTCAAGCAGTGCTAAGAAAACACAGTACTGATTTCCCAGGTTATCTGAGGCAAAATCTTGCTTTGTGTTCTCTAGATAATTCGAGGTATCCTTTAAAATGAAGACTTTCAGACTCCTCAGAAAAGAAAGCATTTCAGAGCTTTTTTTAAAAGTTAATTCTGATAAAAGCCCTTTATATTTAGCTTGTCTTGGTGAATCTCAATACATGTGCTGTATTTAAATGAAACGTAACTTTTTTCTCTATTTATTTACATTTCATTTGTTTCAGAAATAAATTCCTACTACAGTCACAATATGCAAGTGTTTGTGGTTTTTTTAATATCTGGCTCTGAATAGCTAATATAATTTTTATATAAATTAGGGCTAAATTAATGACATGTTTACACTAGGAACACTAGGACTGTTTGCACTCTCAGAGAACTAGGAAGTTCATGCAAGGACATATTTCTTATTTTTATTTAACATCCCAAATTTTTTTGACTCAGAGTCTTAAGGTTAATAGGCATATTTATAAATATAACCACATCAATCTATATTGTGGCTCTCAGTAAGTGCTAGAGAAGAGTTGTTTGTACAGGAAGTTAAGACAAATTAACTAAAGATATGATTTTAATGTATATTAGTTAAAGTGCATTAAAGCTTGGTGTGAATGTTCTCATTCAGAAATAAAGTGACTGGAGTTCACTTTACCTTAATGCACTTTAAATTCACACCTTTCAGCTAATTTAGCTTAACTTCCTGTGTGGACAAGCCTTAAGATTGTTCCCATTAAATGGCTCTGCTGAGCTTTATTTTCTGCTTCTTAAATCCAAACATGTAAAATAGTCTCACATTCTAAAGAGACTATGTTTTAAAAAGAGAATTTGTTTTGAGGCTTCCAGTCATGAAATTTGCTTGAATGGAGTTGTAAGTGGTAAATTTTAGGACAAACTATATTTTGTCATTTTTATTTTTAATTTCAGGTATAACATTAGTGAGAGATAGGATGCATTTATCAAGCAAAAACAATAAGACCCTATGGGCAGCACACAAAACTATGACAAATCATACTTAATGAGTCTGGATTATTTTTACTTGGGAAGAATTGGAGCAGAATAAAGAGAGTTTGAACTATTTTTTTCCAGGATTTCTGAACTTCTAAAGTGATGGAGAAAAGATGCTGCACATGAGCAGATCAACTCACACATGCACAGTGATTTTGGTGCTATGAGGATGTGAAACTTGGAGTGAAATCTGCACACAGAGCTCTGCCCACGACCCTTGGCTCCTGACATGGCAGTGCAGAGATATTTTCTGTTTAAAAAAGCTACTTCCTTTCACTGTTGTTTAGCAGTAATTTTGGTAGAGCTATTCCATCTTAAAGATAGATGTTTGATGATTATTTACTGCAGTACCTTTGTGTATTTTAGGGTGCTTAAAGTATAGAAACTCATATTACATCATATTACTCAGAATAGATTTTTCATTAGTTTAGGTTTAGGTTTGTATCCTTTTGCTCTCATGTTTATTATCAGATAATAAACTGCTTCTGCAGTTCCCTGTAAGTTGTTGTCCCAAGCACTGCACAAGGCTAGGTGATTGAAGTGGAACCAAAAACAAGGATGTGAATTAGTGGTTGGATCTACAAGGTGTGTTGGTCCTGATCCAGCAGCCTACCTGAGCTTCCACTTCATTTTCAAGTATTTAAGTGGTCTCATTTTCAGTGGAATACTGAGACTTTTGAGGTGTTAAAGAAAATCATGTGCTTAATGGTTTCCAGGGTTAGGGCCAGAATGCTGAACACGTTTTAGGGTTTGGCACATTGCATTTGACTCTGTTGATGACATCAACTGTAACCAGGGAGTTTTGATCACAGCTGGCAAGTGGCTCAAAAGAGACTGTGTGTCAGCTGATAGCTAAATATGTCTGTAATAAAAACTGTCATTCTGGTCTCCAGATAACGGTGACAAAGCTCCAGGTATCTTTGGCCATTTGTCTTGCTGTTCACATTCTTAGGAAGCTGGGATAAAATCCTTAGAGCAGTCTTTATTAACTTTGAACAGAATTCCTGTTCCCTCTTTGCATTGTTGATAAAAGTTACAAACGTTTGAGACAATGAAACTATCAAGTACCAGTAATTCTCGATGACCTTTCCCATAAAAATCAACCTCTCTGTGAAATAGAAGAACAATAGATTAAATTATGGGTTTAAAACATGGGTAAACAGTAGTAAGCAGATATGTTAGTGAGGTACATTGCCAAAGACCAACTTTTTCACACACTTCAATAAGATAAAATATATTAATTTGTGCTCAAAAATGCATTAGCATCTGATATGTAGTAGATTTACAGACTATAAAGGAAGCAACAAGTTTTTAGCATCATTAATGGTTCATATATTTGTAAGACTATTTTGGCACTGGCAGTTAGGATTATAATAATGTTTTCTGTGAGTCTGACAGTAATGTGTTGCCATCTCTTGAATCAACCATAGAATATCATGGAGGTAACATGTCTTAATAAACATAGGCAAGAAGCATTGTACAGATATTATTGGTGTTACAGATCACCTACAGACCCTATCTCATTAGGTTTTGCCCATGAGAAAGCAGGCTTGCTGTGCAGCCAGATGATGGATGAGGGTGGAAGGGGTCAGAGAAACAGGAAGCAGCATGGATACAGTCATGTAACAAGAATGGAAACGGAGTCTCCTCATTCCCCAGCCCAGTGTGTTATCCAGTGTTCCACACTGCTGCTCCACCTCTGTGCTCACTTGTTTCTTAAGCTCAACCACTGCTGGAAATTGGACCCCCTGTACCCTGCATGTGAAAAGGAGCACCACCAAAATTTTCAGTAGCGAAGTTGAATGGGCAGGTTTAGCATATTACTTAGTAAGTGTAATATCAGGTTTCTAATTTTATCTGCAGAGACCATCATTCCAATTGTATTTTATCACCAAAATAGCACATCAGGCAAAATGAATTTGGCACAAAGAGTGAGTTTATCATCTGTTTCCTCTGTACATATGATAGGAACAAAGTTGCATTTCTAGTTGCTTCCAGACAAAAGTGTAGTGTGTGGGAAGGACTGTAAATTTCTTAGGTTTCTGCAGCCAAGTGTTTAGATAAAGGGATGACTGTAAAAGGAAACCTTTATTCAAGCTGTTTTAGCTTCAAGATGAATAATTAACTTGTACCAGCTTTTAAGCTTAAGCTCTGTGGACTCTTTTCCCTGGTACAACCCTTTCACCTTACAATAAGTTATTGTGTAAAAAAATAAAAAAGGAAGTTAATTCTATGATTCTGAATCAAACATTCAGTATTGTGTCAATCTGTCATGAGAGGAGGAGCAGTGAGATTGCTTCCTTTATACTGCAGTGTGAGAGTAGCAAAGGATACAGGGAGAGAAATGAACTATCCCACAGCTACAAGAAACATTGTCCATGTTGTACACAAGGATATCAGCTCACAATTCCAGTACGGGGAAGTTTAGCTGTTGTACTTGGGTCACAACATGCTTTAATATTATCATCACTACAGTAACTCAAGAATTTCTATTTGGAAACAATTCTTCATGCTGTCATTTACTGTGAAAAAATACGGATGCCACACCTCCAGATTTTCCTTTCTGGATGAAAACTTTAGCTTCCAATATTTTGACACATTCAAACATTTATCCAGGTACCATGAGAGGCCAACTGGAGCATCAGCAGCTGTGTCCATTGGCAGTTTCAGTGAGATGGTTCTTACAAGAAACATTTGAGTGCACTCTCAACAGCTGTTGTCTGCCTGCAGGAGAGCTGGCACTCTCCAGAAGCTTTGGGCAGTCCTCCCCACCACATGTGCTTTCAGTTCCAGGTACACTCAGTAAGTCATCCTTCAGGAAGGATCCAACCCACTCCACAGGCTCTGTCTGTTTTTCCCCTGCACACCCAGATTTGCTCCATTCCTCATGTGCACAGCAATGATCCCCACCCAGGAGGTCTGAGTTGCACAGCACATCTGGAAGTATTGCAATCTGGATTTACTGCAGGTACCCCAAAAGCTCTGTCTCACATTTAGCTGAAGCCCTTGCAATCAGAAACAGTAGCTGTAGAAAGAGAGCACTGAGTTGTTATGGTATGGACGAATGAGGATGAGGGAGGGAAGGAACCCCTCAAACCACCCTCAAACCACTTTCTGCTGTCACAGAGAGTGCTCCTGACTCTCCAGCCTTTACGTGTGTGTGCTCAGGTAACTACAAGCAGGTGTGTTAATGCAGCACTGCTCCTCAGAGCAGATGGGGTCAGGGCTGGACGCCCCAGCAGCAGCCGTGCCTGGGGCTGAGGGTGTGCACAATGTGGATGTGGAATACAGGGTCAGGTTTGCACAGGGCAGCACCGAGGATGGACTCGGGCTGCAGCAATACCAAACACAGTCCTGCTCTGCAAACACTGAGTACTTCAGAGGGAGCTGCCACTTGTGCTTTGCTTGCAGTATTAGTTAAGGATTATTTTTCTTCTGAAATACAGAAGAAAATTCTTTCCTGAATTTCCATAGAAGAAGAAAGATGACCTTTTTAAGTATGGTAGATCACTTAATCACTGATGGAAATAAATTGCATTGTGTAGTCAGTCCTATGCATGGTTTATTTACACTGCATGTCCTATAAACATATCAGCTTACTAAATTCTCTGTTTACTAAAAGAATATGGTCAGTATGTTCAGATGTGCCTGGTTTTTACTTTTTAAAGACTTCTTTGTCTGCTCTTAAGAAAATTAATTTGCTTTAGAAATTACACTTTCATGCAAATTGTTGTCAGATAATAAATATAGCCTAAGTGTCAGCCAAAATACACCAAGGCTATGGCTCTCATATTTGCATTCTGTATTCCTCCACTGTCCACTAAGGCAAATTAATTACCCTGTGTTTCTTTTGCAAGTCACCAGGAGGTAAATTGGTATTGTAGAAATGAAAGGGAAGAGTCTAAAAGAAAATTGTCAATCAATTTGTTAAGTTTTTATTTCCCTTTACTGCATTGTTTTGCAACATCAAAGCCTGAAAATTAAATGCCTGTCATTGCTCTGAGCATTGTCCTGGTGCTGCTGGCACAGGAACTGTTAGCAGTGAGAGAAAATATCAGATGGCTTTTTGAATGGCAGCAAAAGGGCATCATGAGAACTTAAAAAATCTGTTTCCTTAAAGTTCTAAAAAATCTTTTTTTTATTTTTAGAGCTATTGAATAATATGAACCTAATTTTTTTCCTTTTCTTCTGTTTTGTTTTGGTTTGGTTTGGTTTTTTTTGTTTTGTTTTGTTTTGGAGAATTCTGGTATCTTGGTCTTTCCATGTGGGAGGGATTCCATCTCAATTATTTCATGAAGATGATGTTGTGTCTTTTGCCAGTCTAGGTCATCTTCAATGGCCTTTAAGCTGGGTTTATATATATAAAAAAGTGAAGTGTTTTAGAGTGTGTGCCTTGCTCCTACTCTTTACGCTTGGCTTTTGACTAAAGAACTGAAGGATGAGACAGAAGCACAGTGTGTGTATAAAAAGGGGAGAGACACTAGGGTTGAAAGGAGCTGAAAATATTAGTAAACCTTTTATTTTTTTTTACTTTATTTTATATGTATATTTAGAGGTAAGTCTGGGGAGTTCACAAAAGTCAAGTGGGTTGGTTCCCTCATTGAAGAGGTTAAAGATCTGACTGATCTGAACCTTCAACACGAGTGCAAATTGAAAGATGTAAATCTGATCTCACAAGTCTAGACATAACTGTCAGCTACTTTTAGCCATTGTTCTGTATTGATTTTTATGTTCTTATTTTTATGTAATGAACAGGTTATTTTTCTCTTCCTCTGTAATTCTGACCTCATTCAGTAGAATCTCAATCTGTAACTCCCCTTTAAGTTTCAAAAAAATCTCTTCCAAAACAGGTTCAGAAAGCAGTTTCCTGTGAGTTTTTATGAGGATGTTATGAAAATTAGGGTTGCATTTTTGACCCCATTTAATCTCCAAGCATCTGGCTTGCACTGTTCTGCTTGGTGATGTTTCTTTCCCCCAATATGACTTTGATAAATACTTTTGGTAGGCTGCTTACCCTTTGCAATTCAAAGCGTTAGAGTTATTTACTACACTCCTGCAAACTTTCCTATTGTTTCCACTGTCCTTTGTATCAAATAAGTTGGAGACCAGCACCAGCTTTGCAGGAGATTGATTATGTGGCTGTTGATGGCTGCTTCTTTGGTAGTTTTGAATTTCAGTGCAGAGTAAGAAGAACTGTGCAAGTACTATAAAATTATATCTTTCTTGCTTTTATTTTCCCTTGCACATGATGCTTTTATTAAGATGATATACTATTTTTATTTGCCATGAAATCTTAGTTCTACAAAACTAATTTAGTTCAGATGGAAATACTTGACATATGAATTTTTAAGAACTTTGATGTCCTACAGGACAAAATTCTTTTCATGTACCTTTAGTCGATGAGCTGTATTTTTACCATCAGTAATATTTACTTTTTTTTTTTGTAGCATAGTAGTACCCCACTGTGAGAAGATACCCATTGCAGTAGGCACTAAACCAGCATTGATTAACAGAATTCTTGCCCAGAAGAATTTACAGTCTGAAAATGAACAGAGGAGAGGAGAGGAGAGGAGAGGAGAGGAGAGGAGAGGTGAGGAGAGGCATGAGGTTTTTTGATATG